>JAXIVJ010003773.1:0-37500 GCA_036785665.1 Chirona hameri
CGCGCCGTTTTACATAACATATTCTTGCCTCTGATTACCTTCACTATAGTGGCGATCGTTTTATCGATATCGAAACAAAAAATAATTCAAATAACAATATTAGTAAACATTCAACTAAAGAGCTCCAGATGTGAATTTCATCGTATCCAACAATCAAACAAATAGCTACTTACCGTATGAAAAATGACATTCCAAAACAGTAGACACACTCCCTTTAAGTGTCTGGATTTAAAACCAGGCCAGCTGGTGGACAGGCAGGCAGGCAGGCAGGACAGCAGCACGTGAGGCCAGACCTCCTTTGGGTGCGTTTGGTTAGTTTTGGCAGGACAGCGGCACGTGAGGCCAGACCTCCTTTGGGTCCATTTGGTTAGTTTGGTTTAATTTATTCAGTGTATGAATGCACAACAGTGACCCAAAGATAGAGTCGTCAGCTAAAGAAACAAAGCTAGGAATGGACAAACTAGTTTAGTATCACACATCTGACATCGAGGCCGATATTAGTGATTTTCAAGTTCAAACACCCTACTGCACGCTTGGGTGCCACATCACCATGTAGTTGTGGCGCCCGTAAACCCCAATAATAATAATCATCATCATCAGCATCAGCATCATCGTCATCGTCATCGTCATCGTCATCGTCATCGTCATCGTCATCGTCATCGTCATCGTCATCGTCATCATCGGCATCGGCATCATCGTCATCATCGTCATCATCGTCATCATCGTCATCATAGTCACCATCGACATCATCGTCATCGTCGTCATCGTCATCGTCATCGTCATCGTCATCGTCATCGTCATCGTCATCGTCATCGTCATCGTCATCGTCATCGTCATCGTCATCGTCGTCGTCGTCGTCGTCGTCGTCGTCGTCGTCGTCGTCGTCGTCGTCGTCGTCGTCGTCGTCGTCGTCGTCCCAACTGCACGTTCTTGCAAGTGATTGGATGTGACAGTACGATTGCCCCGCGAAACGAAGAACGGGTTGCATGCTGTTGTCTTTTACCATGGTTATGTTGTGTTCGGTGCGGGGGTTTGGACGTGTCTGTGTCTGTACTGATTGGCTTTGTCCTGCTAACTCACTAGCGATCAAGTAGGACTGTATAGTCATATTGACGTTTTGTTTGATTTTATTCAGGTTTATGTTTTCTTAGTTTTTCTCAGAGTTTTTCCAGAGTATTATTAGTTGGCAAAAATATGTAAAATATTATATAAATATTAATTTAAAAATGGCATACGTTGTGGCGCCTTCCTCGTGAGTGTTAAATATGTGATGTATAATTAAATATTTATATGTGATAAATATTTGTTTTACAATTTTTGCCAACTAATATTGCTTTGGAAAAACTCTTGAATAATCCAACTAGCATACCTAGCATTCGTTGTTTTTGTTCGTCTTTTCAGCTGCTCGAAGACTGGCACACACTGGTCCGACGGTGGTGGCGGACGGCGGATCCGCCGCCCCCGCCCCCGCCGGCCCCGACTCGGTGGAGGCGTGCCTGGCTGCCCGAGTGGACGGTAGGTAGCAGCAGACTCTCACGCCGTGCCCTGTCTCGGTGGAGGCGTGTCCTGTCTCGGTGGAGGCGTGTCCTGTCTCGGTGGAGGCGTGCCTGTCTCGGTGGAGGCGTGCCCTGTCTCGGTGGAGGCGTGCCCTGTCTCGGTGGAGGCGTGCCTTTCTCGGTAGGGGCGTGCCCTGTCTCGGTGGAGGCGTGGCCTGTCTCGGTGGAGGCGTGCCCTGTCTCGGTGGAGGCGTGCCTGTCTCGGTGGAGGCGTGTCCTGTCTCGGTGGAGGCATGCCCTGTCTCGGTGGAGTGGACGGTAGGTAGCAGCAGACTCTCACGCCGTGCCCTGTCTCGGTGGAGGCGTGCCCTGGCTCGGTGGAGTGGACGGTAGGTACAGCAGACTCTCACGCCGTGCCCTGTCTCGGTGGAGGCGTCCCTGTCTCGGTGGAGGCGTGTCCTGTCTCGGTGGAGGCGTGTCCTGTCTCAGGTGGAGGCGTGTCCTGGCTCGGTGGAGGCGTGCCCTGTCTCGGTGGAGGCGTGCCCTGGCTCGGTGGAGGGCGTCCCTGTCTCGGTGGAGGCGTGCCCTGGCTCGGTGGAGGCGTGCCCTGGCTCGGTGGAGGCGTGCCCTGGCTCGGTGGAGGCGTGCCCTGGCTCGGTGGAGGCGTGCCCTGGCTCGGTGGAGGCGTGCCCGGTCTCGGTGGAGGCGTGCCCTGGCTCGGTGGAGGCGTGCCCTGGCTCGGTGGAGGCGTCCCTGTCTCGGTGGAGGCGTGCCATGTCTCGGTGGAGGCGTGCCTGTCTCGGTGGAGTGGACGGTAGGTAGCAGCAGACTCTCACGCCGTGCCCTGTCTCGGTGGAGGCGTGCCCTGGCTCGGTGGAGGCGTCCCTGTCTCGGTGGAGGCGTGCCCTGTCTCGGTGGAGGCGTCCTTGTCTCGGTGGAGGCGTGCCCTGGCTCGGTGGAGGCGTGCCCTGGCTCGGTGGAGGCGTGCCCTGGCTCGGTGGAGGCGTGCCCTGTCTCGGTGGAGGCGTCCCTGGTCTCGGTGGAGGCGTGTCCTGTCTCGGTGGAGGCGTGCCCTGTCTCGGTGGAGGCGTGCCCTGTCTCGGTGGAGGCGTGTCCTGTCTCGGCGGAGGCGTGCCCTGTCTCGGCGGAGGCGTGCCTCTCTTGGTTGAGGCGTGCCCTGTCTCGGTGGAGCGTGCCCTGGCTCGGTGGAGGCGTGCCTGGCTCGGTGGAGGCGTGTCCTGGCTCGGTGGAGGAGTGTCCTGTCTCGGTGGAGGCGTGCCCTGTCTCGGTGGAGGCGTGCCCTGGCTCGTGGAGGCGTCCCTGGCTCGGTGGAGGCGTCCTGTCTCGGTGGAATGGACGGTAGGTAGCAGCAGACTCACGCCGTACCCTGTCTCGGTGGAGGCGTGCCCTGTCTCGGTGGAGTGGACGGTAGGTAGCAGCAGACTCTCACGCCGTGCCCTGTCTCGGTGGAGGCGTGCCCTGTCTCGGTGGAGGCGTGTCCTGTCTCGGTGGGGCCGTGCCCTGGCTCGGTGGAGGCGTCCCTGTCTCGGTGGAGGCGTGCCCCGTCTCGGTGGGGGCGTGCCCTGGCTCGGTGGAGGCGTCCCTGTCTCGGTGGAGGCGTGTCTCGGTGGAGGCGTGCCCTGGCTCGGTGGAGGCGTGCCCTGTCTCGGTGGAGGCGTGCCCTGGCTCGGTGGAGGCGTCCCTGTCTCGGTGGAGGCGTACCCTATCTCGGTGGAGGCGTGCATGTCTCGGGGGAGTGGACGGTAGGTAGCAGCAGACTCTCACGCCGTGCCCTGGCTCGGTGGAGGGCGTGTCCTGTCTCGGTGGAGGCGTGCCCTGTCTCGGTGGAGGCGTGCCTGTCTCGGTGTAGGCGTGCCCTGTCTCGGTGGAGGCGTGCCCTGTCTCGGTGGAGGCGTGCCCTGTCTCGGTAGGGGCGTGCCCTGTCTCGGTGAGGCGTGCCCTGTCTCGGTGGAGGCGTGCCTGTCTCGGTGGAGTGGACGGTACGTAGCAGCAGACTCTCACGCCGTGCCCTGTCTCGGTGGAGGCGTCCCTGTCTCGGTGGAGGCGTGCCCTGTCTCGGTGGAGGCGTGTCCTGTCTCGGTGGAGGCGTGTCCTGGCTCGGTGGAGGCGTGCCCTGTCTCGGTGGAGGCGTGCCATGTCTCGGTGGAGGCGTGCCCTGGCTCGGTGGAGGCGTCCCTGTCTCGGTGGAGGCGTGCCCTGGCTCGGTGGAGGCGTGCCCTGGCTCGGTGGAGGCGTGCCCTGGCTCGGTGGAGGCGTGTCCGGTCTCGGTGGAGGCGTGCCCTGGCTCGGTGGAGGCGTGCCCTGGCTCGGTGGAGGTGTCTCGGTGGAGGCGTGCCCTGTCTCGGTGGAGGCGTGCCCTGTCTCGGTGGAGGCGTGCCTGTCTCGGTGGAAGTGGACGGTAGGTAGCAGCAGACTCTCCCGCCGTGCCCTGTCTCGGTGGAGGCGTGCCCTGTCTCGGTGGAGGCGTGCCCTGGCTCGGTGGAGGCGTCCCTGTCTCGGTGGAGGCGTGCCCTGTCTCGGTGGAGGCGTCCTTGTCTCGGTGGAGGCGTGCCCTGGCTCGGTAGAGGCGTGCCCTGGCTCGGTGGAGGCGTCCCTGTCTCGGTGGAGGCGTCCCTGTCTCGGTGGAGGCGTCCCTGTCTCGGTGGAGGCGTGTCCCTGTCTCGGTGGAGGCGTGCCCTGTCTCGGTGGAGGCGTGCCCTGTCTCGGTGGAGGCGTGTCCCTATCTCGGTGGAGGCGTGCCCTGTCTCGGTGGAGGCGTGTCCTGTCTCGGTGGAGGCGTGCCCTGGCTCGTTGGAGGCGTTTCCCTGTCTTGGTGGAGGCGTGCCCTGTCTCGGTGGAGGCGTGCCCTGGCTCGGTGGAGGCGTTGCCCTGGCTCGGTGGAGGCGTGTCCTGGCTCGGTGGAGGAGTGTCCTGTCTCGGTGGAGGCGTACCCTGTCTCGGTGGAGGCGTGCCCTGTCTCGGTGGAGGCGTGCCCTGGCTCGGTGGAGGCGTCCCTGTCTCGGTGGAGTGGACGGTAGGTAGCAGCAGACTCACGCCGTACCCTGTCTCGGTGGAGGCGTGCCCTGGCTCGGTGGAGTGGACGGTAGGTAGCAGCAGACTCTCACGCCGTGCCCTGTCTCGGTGAAGGTGTGCCCAGTCTCGGTGGAGGCGTGCCTGTCTCGGTGGAGTGGACGGTAGGTAGCAGCAGACTCTCACGCCGTGCCCTGTCTCGGTGGAGGCGTCCCTGTCTCGGTGGGAGGCGTGCCCTGTCTCGGTGGAGGCGTGTCCTGTCTCGGTGGGGCCGTGCCCTGGCTCGGTGGAGGCGTCCCTGTCTCGGTGGAGGCGTGCCCTGTCTCGGTGGGGCGTGCCCTGGCTCGGTGGAGGCGTCCCTGTCTCGGTGGAGGCGTGTCCTGTCTCGATGGAGGCGTGCCCTGACTCGGTGGAGGCGTGCCCTGTCTCGGTGGAGGCGTGCCCTGTCTCGGTGGAGGCGTGCCCTGGCTCGGTGGAGGTGTCCCTGTCTCGGTGGAGGCGTGCCTGTCTCGGTGGAGTGGACGGTAGGTAGCAGCAGACTCTCACGCCGTGCCCTGGCTCGGTGGAGGCGTCCCTGTCTCGGTGGAGGGGTGCCCTGTCTCGGTGGAGGCGTTTCCTGTCTCGGTGGAGGCGTGCCCTGTCTCGGTGGAGGCGTGCCCTGTCTCGGTGGAGGCGTGCCTGTCTCGGTGAGTGGACGGTAGGTAGCAGCAGACTCTCACGCCGTGCCCTGGCTCGGTGGAGGCGTGTCCTGTCTCGGTGGAGGCGTGCCCTGTCTCGGTGGATGCGTGCCCTGTCTCGGTGGAGGCGTGCCCTGTCTCGGTAGAGGCGTGCCCTGTCTCGGTGGAGGCGTGCCTGTCTCGGTGGAGGGCGTGCCCTGTCTCGGTGGAGGCGTGCCCTGTCTCGGTGGAGGCGTGCCCTGTCTCGTGGAGGCGCGCCCTGTCTCGGTGGAGGCGTGCCCTGTCTCGGTGGAGGCGTGCCCTGTCTCGGTGGAGGGCGTGCCCTGTCTCGGTGGAGGCGTGCCCTGTCTCGGTGGAGGCGTGCCTGGCTCGGTGGAGGCGTGCCCTGTATCGGTGGAGGCGTGCCTGTCTCCGTGGAGGCGTGCCTGTCTCGGTGGAGTGGACGGTAGGTAGCAGCAGACTCTCACGCCGTGCCCTGGCTCGGTGGAGGCGTTCCTGTCTCGGTGAAGGCGTGCCCTGTCTCGTGGAGGCGTCCCTGTCTCGGTGGAGGCGTGCCCTGTCTCGGTGGAGGCGTGTCCTGTCTCGGTGGAGGCGTGCCCTGTCTCGGTGGAGGCGTGTCCTGCCTCGGTGGAGGCGTGCCTGTCTCGGTGGAGTGGACGGTAGGTAGCAGCAGACTCTCACGCCGTGCCCTGGCTCGGTGGAGGCGTGTCTTGTCTCGGTGGAGGCGTGCCTGGCTCGGTGGAGGCGTGTCTTGTCTCGGTGGAGGCGTGCCCTGTTTCGGTGGAGGCGTGTCCTGTCTCGTGGAGGCGTGCCCTGGCTCGGTGGAGGCGTGTCCTGGCTCGGTGGAGGCGTGTCCTGGCTCGGTGGAGGCGTGCCCTGTCTCGGTGGAGGCGTGCCCTGGCTCGGTGGAGGCGTCCCTGTCTCGGTGGAGGCGTGCCCTATCTCGGTGGAGGCGTGCATGTCTCGGTGGAGTGGACGGTAGGTAGCAGCAGACTCACGCCGTGCCCTGGCTCGGTGGAGGCGTCCCTGTCTCGGTGGAGGGTGTGCCCTGTCTCGGTGGAGGCGTGTCCTGTCTCGGTGGAGGCGTGCCCTGTCTCGGTGGAGGCGTGTCTGTCTCGGTGGAGTGGACGGTAGGTAGCAACAGACTCTCGCGCCGTGCCCTGGCTCGGTGGAGGCGTGCCCTGTCGGTGGAGGCGTGCCCTGTCTCGGTGGAGGCGTGCCTGTCTCGGTGGAGTGGACGGTAGGTAGCAGCAGACTCTCACGCCGTGCCCTGGCTCGGTGGAGGTGTCCCTGTCTCGGTGGAGGCGTGACCTGTCTCGGTGGAGGCGTGACCTGTCTCGGTGGAGGCGTGCCTGTCTCTGTGAGGCGTCCCTGTCTCGGTGCCCTGTCTCGGTGGAGGCGTGCCCTGTCTCGGTGGAGGCGTGCCCTGTCTCGGTGGATGCGTGCCTGTCTCGGTGGAGGCGTGCCCTGTCTCGTGGAGGCGTGCCCTGTCTCGGTGGAGGCGTGCCCTGTCTCGGTGGAGGCGTGTCCTGTCTCGGTGGAGGCGTGCCTGTCTCGGTGGAGTGGACGGTAGGTAGCAGCAGACTCTCACGGCCGTGCCCTGGCTCGGTGGAGGCGTACCCTGTCTCGGTGGAGGCGTGCCTGTCTCTGTGGAGGCGTCCCTGTCTCGGTGGAGGCGTGTCCTGTCTCGGTGGAGGCGTGCCCTGTCTCGGTAGAGGCGTGCCCTGTCTCGGTAGGGGCGTGCCCTGTCTCGGTGGAGGCGTGTCCTGTCTCGGTGGAGGCGTGCCCTGTCTCGGTGGAGGCGTGTCCTGTCTCGGTGGAGGCGTGCCCTGTCTCGGTGGAGGCGTGCCTGTCTCGGTGGAGGCGTGTCCTGTCTCGGCGGAGGCGTGTCCCTGTCTCGGTGGAGTGGAAGGTAGGTAGCAGCAGACTCTCACGCCGTGCCCTGTCTCGGTGGAGGCGTGCCTGGCTCGGTGGAGTGGACGGTAGGTAGCAGCAGAGTCTCACGCCGTGCCCTGTCTCGGTGGAGGCGTCCCTGTCTCGGTGGAGGCGTGCCCTGGCTCGGTGGAGTGGACGGTAGGTAGCAGCAGACTCACGCCGTACCCTGTCTCGGTGGAGGCGTGCCCTGGCTTTGTGGAGTGGACGGTAGGTAGCAGCAGACTCTCACGCCGTGCCCTGGCTCGGTGGAGGTGTCCCTGTCTCGGTGGAGGCGTGACCTGTCTCGGTGGAGGCGTGACCTGTCTCGGTGGAGGCGTGCCTGTCTCTGTGGAGGCGTCCCTGTCTCGGTGCCCTGTCTCGGTGGAGGCGTGCCCTGTCTCGGTGGAGGCGTGCCCTGTCTCGGTGGATGCGTGCCTGTCTCGGTGGAGGCGTGCCCTGTCTCGGTGGAGGCGTGCCCTGTCTCGGTGGAGGCGTGCCCTGTCTCGGTGGAGGCGTGTCCTGTCTCGGTGGAGGCGTGCCTGTCTCGGTGGAGTGGACGGTAGGTAGCAGCAGACTCTCACGCCGTGCCCTGGCTCGGTGGAGGCGTACCCTGTCTCGGTGGAGGCGTGCCTGTCTCTGTGGAGGCGTCCCTGTCTCGGTGGAGGCGTGTCCTGTCTCGGTGGAGGCGTGCCCTGTCTCGGTAGAGGCGTGCCCTGTCTCGGTAGGGGCGTACCCTGTCTCGGTGGAGGCGTGTCCTGTCTCGGTGGAGGCGTGCCCTGTCTCGGTGGAGGCGTGTCCTGTCTCGGTGGAGGCGTGCCCTGTCTCGGTGGAGGCGTGTCCTGTCTCGGTGGAGGCGTGCCCTGTCTCGGTGGAGGCGTGCCCTGTCTCGGTGGAGGCGTGCCCTGGCTCGGTGGAGGCGTGCCCTGGCTCGGTGGAGGCGTCCCTGTCTCGGTGGAGGCGTGCCCTGGCTCGGTGGAGGCGTCCCCTGGCTCGGTGGTGGCGTGCCCTGGCTCGGTGGAGGCGTGCCCTGGCTCGGTGGAGGTGTCTCGGTGGAGGCATGCCCTGTCTCGGTGGAGGCGTGCCCTGTCTCGGTGGAGGCGTGCCTGTCTCGGTGGAGTGGACGGTAGGTAGCAGCAGACTCTCACGCCGTGCCCTGTCTCGGTGGAGGCGTGCCCTGTCTCGGTGGAGGCGTGCCCTGGCTCGGTGGAGGCGTCCCTGTCTCGGTGGAGGCGTGCCCTGTCTCGGTGGAGGCGTCCTTGTCTCGGTGGAGGCGTGCCCTGGCTCGGTGGAGGCGTCCCTATCTCGGTGGAGGCGTGTCATGTCTCGGTAGAGGCGTGCCCTGTCTCGGTGGAGGCGTGCCCTGTCTCGGTGGAGGCGTGTCCTGTCTCGGTGGAGGCGTGCCCTGTCTCGGTGGAGGCGTGCCCTGTCTCGGTGGAGGCGTGTCCTGTCTCGGTGGAGGCGTGCCCTGGCTCGTTGGAGGCGTTTCCCTGTCTTGGTGGAGGCGTGCCCTGTCTCGGTGGAGGCGTGCCCTGGCTCGGTGGAGGCGTGCCCTGGCTCGGTGGAGGCGTGCCCTGGCTCGGTGGAGGCGTGTCCTGTCTCGGTGGAGGCGTGCCCTGTCTCGGTGGAGGCGTGCCCTGTCTCGGTGGAGGCGTGCCCTGGCTCGGTGGAGGCGTCCCTGTCTCGGGGGAGTGGACGGTAGGTAGCAGCAGACTCACGCCGTACCCTGTCTCGGTGGAGGCGTGCCCTGGCTCGGTGGAGTGGACGGTAGGTAGCAGCAGACTCTCACGCCTGCCCTGTCTCGGTGAAGGTGTGCCCTGTCTCGGTGGCGGCGTGTCCTGTCTCGGTGGCGGCGTGCCCTGTCTCGGTGGAGGCGTGCCTGTCTCGGTGGAGTGGACGGTAGGTAGCAGCAGACTCTCACGCCGTGCCCTGTCTCGGTGGAGGCGTCCCTGTCTCGGTGGAGGCGTGCCCTGGCTCGGTGTAGGCGTGTCCTGTCTCGGTGGGGCCGTACCCTGGCTCGGTGGAGGCGTCCCTGTCTCGGTGGAGGCGTGCCCTGTCTCGGTAGAGGCGTGCCCTGTCTCGGTAGGGGCGTGCCCTGTCTCGGTGGAGGCGTGTCCTGTCTCGGTGGAGGCGTGCCCTGTCTCGGTGGAGGCGTGTCCTGTCTCGGTGGAGGCGTGCCCTGTCTCGGTGGAGGCGTGCCTGTCTCGGTGGAGGCGTGTCCTGTCTCGGTGGAGGCGTGTCCTGTCTCGGTGGAGTGGACGGTAGGTAGCAGCAGACTCTCACGCCGTGCCCTGTCTCGGTGGAGGCGTGCCCTGGCTCGGTGGAGTGGACGGTAGGTAGCAGCAGAGTCTCACGCCGTGCCCTGTCTCGGTGGAGGCGTCCCTGTCTCGGTGGAGGCGTGCCCTGGCTCGGTGGAGTGGACGGTAGGTAGCAGCAGACTCACGCCGTGCCCTGTCTCGGTGGAGGCGTGCCCTGGCTCGGTGGAGTGGACGGTAGGTAGCAGCAGACTCTCACGCCGTGCCCTGTCTCGGTGGAGGCGTCCCTGTCTCGGTGGAGGCGTGCCCTGTCTCGGTGGAGGCGTGTCCTGTCTCGGTGGAGGCGTGTCCTGTCTCGGTGGAGGCGTGCC
Organism: Chirona hameri; assembly: GCA_036785665.1. Lineage (NCBI taxonomy): Eukaryota > Metazoa > Arthropoda > Thecostraca > Balanomorpha > Balanidae > Chirona > Chirona hameri. Next base: position 9,741 of record JAXIVJ010003773.1, read on the forward strand.
CTGTCTCGGTGAAGGCGTGCCCTGTCTCGGTGGAGGCGTGCCCTGGCTCGGTGGAGGCGTCCCTGTCTCGGTGGAGGCGTGCCCTGGCTCGGTGGAGGCGTCCCCTGGCTCGGTGGAGGCGTGCCCTGGCTCGGTGGAGGCGTGCCCTGGCTCGGTGGAGGTGTCTCGGTGGAGGCATGCCCTGTCTCGGTGGAGGCGTGCCCTGTCTCGGTGGAGGCGTGCCTGTCTCGGTGGAGTGGACGGTAGGTAGCAGCAGACTCTCACGCCGTGCCCTGTCTCGGTGGAGGCGTGCCCTGTCTCGGTGGAGGCGTGCCCTGGCTCGGTGGAGGTGTCTCGGTGGAGGCGTGCCCTGTCTCGGTGGAGGCGTCCTTGTCTCGGTGGAGGCGTGCCCTGGCTCGGTGGAGGCGTCCATATCTCGGTGGAGGCGTGTCATGTCTCGGTAGAGGCGTGCCCTGTCTCGGTGGAGGCGTGCCCTGTCTCGGTGGAGGCGTGTCCTGTCTCGGTGGAGGCGTGCCCTGTCTCGGTGGAGGCGTGCCCTGTCTCGGTGGAGGCGTGTCCTGTCTCGGTGGAGGCGTGCCCTGGCTCGTTGGAGGCGTTTCCCTGTCTTGGTGGAGGCGTGCCCTGTCTCGGTGGAGGCGTGCCCTGGCTCGGTGGAGGCGTGCCCTGGCTCGGTGGAGGCGTGTCCTGGCTCGGTGGAGGAGTGTCCTGTCTCGGTGGAGGCGTGCCCTGTCTCGGTGGAGGCGTGCCCTGTCTCGGTGGAGGCGTGCCCTGTCTCGGTGGAGGCGTGCCCTGGCTCGGTGGAGGCGTCCCTGTCTCGGTGGAGGCGTGCCCTGTCTCGGTGGAGGCGTCCTTGTCTCGGTGGAGGCGTGCCCTGGCTCGGTAGAGGCGTGCCCTGGCTCGGTGGAGGCGTCCCTGTCTCGGTGGAGGCGTCCCTGTCTCGGTGGAGGCGTCCCTGTCTCGGTGGAGGCGTGTCCTGTCTCGGTGGAGGCGTGCCCTGTCTCGGTGGAGGCGTGCCCTGTCTCGGTGGAGGCGTGTCCTATCTCGGTGGAGGCGTGCCCTGTCTCGGTGGAGGCGTGTCCTGTCTCGGTGGAGGCGTGCCCTGGCTCGTTGGAGGCGTTTCCCTGTCTTGGTGGAGGCGTGCCCTGTCTCGGTGGAGGCGTGCCCTGGCTCGGTGGAGGCGTGCCCTGGCTCGGTGGAGGCGTGTCCTGGCTCGGTGGAGGAGTGTCCTGTCTCGGTGGAGGCGTACCCTGTCTCGGTGGAGGCGTGCCCTGTCTCGGTGGAGGCGTGCCCTGGCTCGGTGGAGGCGTCCCTGTCTCGGTGGAGTGGACGGTAGGTAGCAGCAGACTCACGCCGTACCCTGTCTCGGTGGAGGCGTGCCCTGGCTCGGTGGAGTGGACGGTAGGTAGCAGCAGACTCTCACGCCGTGCCCTGTCTCGGTGAAGGTGTGCCCAGTCTCGGTGGAGGCGTGCCTGTCTCGGTGGAGTGGACGGTAGGTAGCAGCAGACTCTCACGCCGTGCCCTGTCTCGGTGGAGGCGTCCCTGTCTCGGTGGAGGCGTGCCCTGTCTCGGTGGAGGCGTGTCCTGTCTCGGTGGGGCCGTGGCCCTGGCTTCGGTGAGAGGCGTCCCTGTCTCGGTGGAGGCGTGCCCTGTCTCGGTGGGGCGTGCCCTGGCTCGGTGGAGGCGTCCCTGTCTCGGTGGAGGCGTGTCCTGTCTCGATGGAGGCTGTGCCCTGACTCGGTGGAGGCGTGCCCTGTCTCGGTGGAGGCGTGCCCTGTCCGGTGGAGGCGTGCCCTGGCTCGGTGGAGGTGTCCCTGTCTCGGTGGAGGCGTGCCCTCGGTGGAGTGGACGGTAGGTAGCAGCAGACTCTCACGCCGTGCCCTGGCTCGGTGGAGGCGTCCCTGTCTCGGTGGAGGGGTGCCCTGTCTCGGTGGAGGCGTTTCCTGTCTCGGTGGAGGCGTGCCCTGTCTCGGTGGAGGCGTGCCCTGTCTCGGTGGAGGCGTGCCTGTCTCGGTGGAGTGGACGGTAGGTAGCAGCAGACTCTCACGCCGTGCCCTGGCTCGGTGGAGGCGTGTCCTGTCTCGGTGGAGGCGTGCCCTGTCTCGGTGGATGCGTGCCCTGTCTCGGTGGAGGCGTGCCCTGTCTCGGTAGAGGCGTGCCCTGTCTCGGTGGAGGCGTGCCTGTCTCGGTGGAGGCGTGCCCTGTCTCGGTGGAGGCGTGCCCTGTCTCGGTGGAGGCGTGCCCTGTCTCGGTGGAGGCGCGCCCTGTCTCGGTGGAGGCGTGCCCTGTCTCGGTGGAGGCGTGCCCTGTCTCGGTGGAGGCGTGCCTTGTCTCGGTAGAGGCGTGCCCTGTCTCGGTGGAGGCGTGCCCTGTCTCGGTGGAGGCGTGCCCTGGCTCGGTGGAGGCGTGCCCTGTATCGGTGGAGGCGTGCCCTGTCTCCGTGGAGGCGTGCCTGTCTCGGTGGAGTGGACGGTAGGTAGCAGCAGACTCTCACGCCGTGCCCTGGCTCGGTGGAGGCGTTCCTGTCTCGGTGAAGGCGTGCCCTGTCTCGGTGGAGGCGTCCCTGTCTCGGTGGAGGCGTGCCCTGTCTCGGTGGAGGCGTGTCCTGTCTCGGTGGAGGCGTGCCCTGTCTCGGTGGAGGCGTGTCCTGCCTCGGTGGAGGCGTGCCTGTCTCGGTGGAGTGGACGGTAGGTAGCAGCAGACTCTCACGCCGTGCCCTGGCTCGGTGGAGGCGTGTCTTGTCTCGGTGGAGGCGTGCCCTGGCTCGGTGGAGGCGTGTCTTGTCTCGGTGGAGGCGTGCCCTGTTTCGGTGGAGGCGTGTCCTGTCTCGGTGGAGGCGTGCCCTGGCTCGGTGGAGGCGTGTCCTGGCTCGGTGGAGGCGTGTCCTGGCTCGGTGGAGGCGTGCCCTGTCTCGGTGGAGGCGTGCCCTGGCTCGGTGGAGGCGTCCCTGTCTCGGTGGAGGCGTGCCCTATCTCGGTGGAGGCGTGCATGTCTCGGTGGAGTGGACGGTAGGTAGCAGCAGACTCACGCCGTGCCCTGGCTCGGTGGAGGCGTCCCTGTCTCGGTGGAGGTGTGCCCTGTCTCGGTGGAGGCGTGTCCTGTCTCGGTGGAGGCGTGCCCTGTCTCGGTGGAGGCGTGTCTGTCTCGGTGGAGTGGACGGTAGGTAGCAACAGACTCTCGCGCCGTGCCCTGGCTCGGTGGAGGCGTGCCCTGTCGGTGGAGGCGTGCCCTGTCTCGGTGGAGGCGTGCCTGTCTCGGTGGAGTGGACGGTAGGTAGCAGCAGACTCTCACGCCGTGCCCTGGCTCGGTGGAGGTGTCCCTGTCTCGGTGGAGGCGTGACCTGTCTCGGTGGAGGCGTGACCTGTCTCGGTGGAGGCGTGCCTGTCTCTGTGGAGGCGTCCCTGTCTCGGTGCCCTGTCTCGGTGGAGGCGTGCCCTGTCTCGGTGGAGGCGTGCCCTGTCTCGGTGGATGCGTGCCTGTCTCGGTGGAGGCGTGCCCTGTCTCGGTGGAGGCGTGCCCTGTCTCGGTGGAGGCGTGCCCTGTCTCGGTGGAGGCGTGTCCTGTCTCGGTGGAGGCGTGCCTGTCTCGGTGGAGTGGACGGTAGGTAGCAGCAGACTCTCACGCCGTGCCCTGGCTCGGTGGAGGCGTACCCTGTCTCGGTGGAGGCGTGCCTGTCTCTGTGGAGGCGTCCCTGTCTCGGTGGAGGCGTGTCCTGTCTCGGTGGAGGCGTGCCCTGTCTCGGTAGAGGCGTGCCCTGTCTCGGTAGGGGCGTGCCCTGTCTCGGTGGAGGCGTGTCCTGTCTCGGTGGAGGCGTGCCCTGTCTCGGTGGAGGCGTGTCCTGTCTCGGTGGAGGCGTGCCCTGTCTCGGTGGAGGCGTGCCTGTCTCGGTGGAGGCGTGTCCTGTCTCGGCGGAGGCGTGTCCTGTCTCGGTGGAGTGGAAGGTAGGTAGCAGCAGACTCTCACGCCGTGCCCTGTCTCGGTGGAGGCGTGCCCTGGCTCGGTGGAGTGGACGGTAGGTAGCAGCAGAGTCTCACGCCGTGCCCTGTCTCGGTGGAGGCGTCCCTGTCTCGGTGGAGGCGTGCCCTGGCTCGGTGGAGTGGACGGTAGGTAGCAGCAGACTCACGCCGTACCCTGTCTCGGTGGAGGCGTGCCCTGGCTTTGTGGAGTGGACGGTAGGTAGCAGCAGACTCTCACGCCGTGCCCTGGCTCGGTGGAGGTGTCCCTGTCTCGGTGGAGGCGTGACCTGTCTCGGTGGAGGCGTGACCTGTCTCGGTGGAGGCGTGCCTGTCTCTGTGGAGGCGTCCCTGTCTCGGTGCCCTGTCTCGGTGGAGGCGTGCCCTGTCTCGGTGGAGGCGTGCCCTGTCTCGGTGGATGCGTGCCTGTCTCGGTGGAGGCGTGCCCTGTCTCGGTGGAGGCGTGCCCTGTCTCGGTGGAGGCGTGCCCTGTCTCGGTGGAGGCGTGTCCTGTCTCGGTGGAGGCGTGCCTGTCTCGGTGGAGTGGACGGTAGGTAGCAGCAGACTCTCACGCCGTGCCCTGGCTCGGTGGAGGCGTACCCTGTCTCGGTGGAGGCGTGCCTGTCTCTGTGGAGGCGTCCCTGTCTCGGTGGAGGCGTGTCCTGTCTCGGTGGAGGCGTGCCCTGTCTCGGTAGAGGCGTGCCCTGTCTCGGTAGGGGCGTACCCTGTCTCGGTGGAGGCGTGTCCTGTCTCGGTGGAGGCGTGCCCTGTCTCGGTGGAGGCGTGTCCTGTCTCGGTGGAGGCGTGCCCTGTCTCGGTGGAGGCGTGTCCTGTCTCGGTGGAGGCGTGCCCTGTCTCGGTGGAGGCGTGCCCTGTCTCGGTGGAGGCGTGCCCTGGCTCGGTGGAGGCGTGCCCTGGCTCGGTGGAGGCGTCCCTGGCTCGGTGGAGGCGTGCCCTGGCTCGGTGGAGGCGTCCCCTGGCTCGGTGGTGGCGTGCCCTGGCTCGGTGGAGGCGTGCCCTGGCTCGGTGGAGGTGTCTCGGTGGAGGCATGCCCTGTCTCGGTGGAGGCGTGCCCTGTCTCGGTGGAGGCGTGCCTGTCTCGGTGGAGTGGACGGTAGGTAGCAGCAGACTCTCACGCCGTGCCCTGTCTCGGTGGAGGCGTGCCCTGTCTCGGTGGAGGCGTGCCCTGGCTCGGTGGAGGCGTCCCTGTCTCGGTGGAGGCGTGCCCTGTCTCGGTGGAGGCGTCCTTGTCTCGGTGGAGGCGTGCCCTGGCTCGGTGGAGGCGTCCCTATCTCGGTGGAGGCGTGTCATGTCTCGGTAGAGGCGTGCCCTGTCTCGGTGGAGGCGTGCCCTGTCTCGGTGGAGGCGTGTCCTGTCTCGGTGGAGGCGTGCCCTGTCTCGGTGGAGGCGTGCCCTGTCTCGGTGGAGGCGTGTCCTGTCTCGGTGGAGGCGTGCCCTGGCTCGTTGGAGGCGTTTCCCTGTCTTGGTGGAGGCGTGCCCTGTCTCGGTGGAGGCGTGCCCTGGCTCGGTGGAGGCGTGCCCTGGCTCGGTGGAGGCGTGCCCTGGCTCGGTGGAGGCGTGTCCTGTCTCGGTGGAGGCGTGCCCTGTCTCGGTGGAGGCGTGCCCTGTCTCGGTGGAGGCGTGCCCTGGCTCGGTGGAGGCGTCCCTGTCTCGGGGGAGTGGACGGTAGGTAGCAGCAGACTCACGCCGTACCCTGTCTCGGTGGAGGCGTGCCCTGGCTCGGTGGAGTGGACGGTAGGTAGCAGCAGACTCTCACGCCTGCCCTGTCTCGGTGAAGGTGTGCCCTGTCTCGGTGGCGGCGTGTCCTGTCTCGGTGGCGGCGTGCCCTGTCTCGGTGGAGGCGTGCCTGTCTCGGTGGAGTGGACGGTAGGTAGCAGCAGACTCTCACGCCGTGCCCTGTCTCGGTGGAGGCGTCCCTGTCTCGGTGGAGGCGTGCCCTGGCTCGGTGGAGGCGTGTCCTGTCTCGGTGGGGCCGTACCCTGGCTCGGTGGAGGCGTCCCTGTCTCGGTGGAGGCGTGCCCTGTCTCGGTAGAGGCGTGCCCTGTCTCGGTAGGGGCGTGCCCTGTCTCGGTGGAGGCGTGTCCTGTCTCGGTGGAGGCGTGCCCTGTCTCGGTGGAGGCGTGTCCTGTCTCGGTGGAGGCGTGCCCTGTCTCGGTGGAGGCGTGCCTGTCTCGGTGGAGGCGTGTCCTGTCTCGGTGGAGGCGTGTCCTGTCTCGGTGGAGTGGACGGTAGGTAGCAGCAGACTCTCACGCCGTGCCCTGTCTCGGTGGAGGCGTGCCCTGGCTCGGTGGAGTGGACGGTAGGTAGCAGCAGAGTCTCACGCCGTGCCCTGTCTCGGTGGAGGCGTCCCTGTCTCGGTGGAGGCGTGCCCTGGCTCGGTGGAGTGGACGGTAGGTAGCAGCAGACTCACGCCGTGCCCTGTCTCGGTGGAGGCGTGCCCTGGCTCGGTGGAGTGGACGGTAGGTAGCAGCAGACTCTCACGCCGTGCCCTGTCTCGGTGGAGGCGTCCCTGTCTCGGTGGAGGCGTGCCCTGTCTCGGTGGAGGCGTGTCCTGTCTCGGTGGAGGCGTGTCCTGTCTCGGTGGAGGCGTGCCCTGTCTCGGTGAAGGCGTGCCCTGTCTCGGTGGAGGCGTGCCCTGGCTCGGTGGAGGCGTCCCTGTCTCGGTGGAGGCGTGCCCTGGCTCGGTGGAGGCGTCCCCTGGCTCGGTGGAGGCGTGCCCTGGCTCGGTGGAGGCGTGCCCTGGCTCGGTGGAGGTGTCTCGGTGGAGGCATGCCCTGTCTCGGTGGAGGCGTGCCCTGTCTCGGTGGAGGCGTGCCTGTCTCGGTGGAGTGGACGGTAGGTAGCAGCAGACTCTCACGCCGTGCCCTGTCTCGGTGGAGGCGTGCCCTGTCTCGGTGGAGGCGTGCCCTGGCTCGGTGGAGGTGTCTCGGTGGAGGCGTGCCCTGTCTCGGTGGAGGCGTCCTTGTCTCGGTGGAGGCGTGCCCTGGCTCGGTGGAGGCGTCCATATCTCGGTGGAGGCGTGTCATGTCTCGGTAGAGGCGTGCCCTGTCTCGGTGGAGGCGTGCCCTGTCTCGGTGGAGGCGTGTCCTGTCTCGGTGGAGGCGTGCCCTGTCTCGGTGGAGGCGTGCCCTGTCTCGGTGGAGGCGTGTCCTGTCTCGGTGGAGGCGTGCCCTGGCTCGTTGGAGGCGTTTCCCTGTCTTGGTGGAGGCGTGCCCTGTCTCGGTGGAGGCGTGCCCTGGCTCGGTGGAGGCGTGCCCTGGCTCGGTGGAGGCGTGTCCTGGCTCGGTGGAGGAGTGTCCTGTCTCGGTGGAGGCGTGCCCTGTCTCGGTGGAGGCGTGCCCTGTCTCGGTGGAGGCGTGCCCTGTCTCGGTGGAGGCGTGCCCTGGCTCGGTGGAGGCGTCCCTGTCTCGGTGGAGTGGACGGTAGGTAGCAGCAGACTCACGCCGTACCCTGTCTCGGTGGAGGCGTGCCCTGGCTCGGTGGAGTGGACGGTAGGTAGCAGCAGACTCTCACGCCGTGCCCTGTCTCGGTGAAGGTGTGCCCTGTCTCGGTGGAGGCGTGCCCTGTCTCGGTGGCGGCGTGCCCTGTCTCGGTGGAGGCGTGCCTGTCTCGGTGGAGTGGACGGTAGGTAGCAGCAGACTCTCACGCCGTGCCCTGTCTCGGTGGAGGCGTCCCTGTCTCGGTGGAGGCGTGCCCTGGCTCGGTGGAGGCGTGTCCTGTCTCGGTGGGGCCGTGCCCTGGGTCGGTGGAGGCGTCCCTGTCTCGGTGGAGGCGTGCCCTGTCTCGGTGGGGGCGTGCCCTGGCTCGGTGGAAGCGTCCCTGTCTCGGTGGAGGCGTGTCCTGTCTCGGTGGAGGCGTGCCCTGGCTCGGTGGAGGCGTGCCCTGTCTCGGTGGATGCGTGCCCTGTCTCGGTGGAGGCGTGCCCTGGCTCGGTGGAGGCGTCCCTGTCTCGGTGGAGGCGTGCCCTGTCTCGGTGGAGTCGTGCCTGTCTCGGTGGAGGCGTGTCCTGTCTCGGTGGAGGCGTCCCTGTCTCGGTGGAGGCGTGCCCTGTCTCGGTGGAGGCGTCCCTGTCTCGGTGGAGGCGTGCCCTGGCTCGGTGGAGGCGTGCCTGTCTCGGTGGAGTGGACGGTAGGTAGCAGCAGACTCTCACGCCGTGCCCTGTCTCGGTGGAGGCGTGCCCTGTCTCGGTGGAGGCGTGTCCTGTCTCGGTGGGGCCGTGCCCTGGCTCGGTGGAGGCGTCCCTGTCTCGGTGGAGGCGTGCCCCGTCTCGGTGGGGGCGTGCCCTGGCTCGGTGGAGGCGTCCCTGTCTCGGTGGAGGCGTGTCTCGGTGGAGGCGTGCCCTGGCTCGGTGGAGGCGTGCCCTGTCTCGGTGGAGGCGTGCCCTGTCTCGGTGGAGGCGTGCCCTGGCTCGGTGGAGGCGTCCCTGTCTCGGTGGAGGCGTACCCTATCTCGGTGGAGGCGTGCATGTCTCGGTGGAGTGGACGGTAGGTAGCAGCAGACTCTCACGCCGTGCCCTGGCTCGGTGGAGGCGTGTCCTGTTTCGGTGGAGGCGTGCCCTGTCTCGGTGGAGGCGTGTCCTGTCTCGGTGGAGGCGTGCCCTGGCTCGGTGGAGGCGTGCCCTGTCTCGGTGGAGGCGTGCCCTGGCTCGGTGGAGGCGTCCCTGTCTCGGTGGAGGCGTGCCCTATCTCGGTGGAGGCGTGCATGTCTCGGTGGAGTGGACGGTAGGTAGCAGCAGACTCACGCCGTGCCCTGGCTCGGTGGAGGCGTCCCTGTCTCGGTGGAGGTGTGCCCTGTCTCGGTGGAGGCGTGTCCTGTCTCGGTGGAGGCGTGCCTGTCTCGGTGGAGTGGACGGTAGGTAGCAGCAGACTCTCACGCCGTGCCCTGGCTCGGTGGAGGTGTCCCTGTCTCGGTGGAGGCGTGACCTGTCTCGGTGGAGGCGTGCCTGTCTCTGTGGAGGCGTCCCTGTCTCGGTGCCCTGTCTCGGTGGAGGCGTGCCCTGTCTCGGTGGAGGCGTGCCCTGTCTCGGTGGATGCGTGCCTGTCTCGGTGGAGGCGTGCCCTGTCTCGGTGGAGGCGTGCCCTGTCTCGGTGGAGGCGTGCCCTGTCTCGGTGGAGGCGTGTCCTGTCTCGGTGGAGGCGTGCCTGTCTCGGTGGAGTGGACGGTAGGTAGCAGCAGACTCTCACGCCGTGCCCTGGCTCGGTGGAGGCGTACCCTGTCTCGGTGGAGGCGTGCCTGTCTCTGTGGAGGCGTCCCTGTCTCGGTGGAGGCGTGTCCTGTCTCGGTGGAGGCGTGCGCTGTCTCGGTAGAGGCGTGCCCTGTCTCGGTAGGGGCGTGCCCTGTCTCGGTGGAGGCGTGTCCTGTCTCGGTGGAGGCGTGCCCTGTCTCGGTGGAGGCGTGTCCTGTCTCGGTGGAGGCGTGCCCTGTCTCGGTGGAGGCGTGCCCTGTCTCGGTGGAGGCGTGCCTGTCTCGGTGGAGTGGACGGTAGGTAGCAGCAGACTCTCACGCCGTGCCCTGTCTCGGTGGAGGCGTGCCCTGTCTCGGTGGAGGCGTGCCCTGTCTCGGTGGAGGCGTGCCCTGGCTCGGTGGAGGCGTCCCTGTCTCGGTGGAGGCGTGCCCTGTCTCGGTGGAGGCGTCCTTGTCTCGGTGGAGGCGTGCCCTGGCTCGGTGGAGGCGTCCCTATCTCGGTGGAGGCGTGTCATGTCTCGGTAGAGGCGTGCCCTGTCTCGGTGGAGGCGTGCCCTGTCTCGGTGGAGGCGTGTCCTGTCTCGGTGGAGGCGTGCCCTGTCTCGGTGGAGGCGTGCCCTGTCTCGGTGGAGGCGTGTCCTGTCTCGTTGGAGGCGTTTCCCTGTCTTGGTGGAGGCGTGCCCTGTCTCGGTGGAGGCGTGCCCTGGCTCGGTGGAGGCGTGCCCTGGCTCGGTGGAGGCGTGTCCTGGCTCGGTGGAGGAGTGTCCTGTCTCGGTGGAGGCGTGCCCTGTCTCGGTGGAGGCGTGCCCTGTCTCGGTGGAGGCGTGCCCTGGCTCGGTGGAGGCGTCCCTGTCTCGGGGGAGTGGACGGTAGGTAGCAGCAGACTCACGCCGTACCCTGTCTCGGTGGAGGCGTGCCCTGGCTCGGTGGAGTGGACGGTAGGTAGCAGCAGACTCTCACGCCTGCCCTGTCTCGGTGAAGGTGTGCCCTGTCTCGGTGGCGGCGTGCCCTGTCTCGGTGGCGGCGTGCCCTGTCTCGGTGGAGGCGTGCCTGTCTCGGTGGAGTGGACGGTAGGTAGCAGCAGACTCTCACGCCGTGCCCTGTCTCGGTGGAGGCGTCCCTGTCTCGGTGGAGGCGTGCCCTGGCTCGGTGGAGGCGTGTCCTGTCTCGGTGGGGCCGTACCCTGGCTCGGTGGAGGCGTCCCTGTCTCGGTGGAGGCGTGCCCTGTCTCGGTAGAGGCGTGCCCTGTCTCGGTAGGGGCGTGCCCTGTCTCGGTGGAGGCGTGTCCTGTCTCGGTGGAGGCGTGCCCTGTCTCGGTGGAGGCGTGTCCTGTCTCGGTGGAGGCGTGCCCTGTCTCGGTGGAGGCGTGCCTGTCTCGGTGGAGGCGTGTCCTGTCTCGGTGGAGGCGTGTCCTGTCTCGGTGGAGTGGACGGTAGGTAGCAGCAGACTCTCACGCCGTGCCCTGTCTCGGTGGAGGCGTGCCCTGGCTCGGTGGAGTGGACGGTAGGTAGCAGCAGAGTCTCACGCCGTGCCCTGTCTCGGTGGAGGCGTCCCTGTCTCGGTGGAGGCGTGCCCTGGCTCGGTGGAGTGGACGGTAGGTAGCAGCAGACTCACGCCGTGCCCTGTCTCGGTGGAGGCGTGCCCTGGCTCGGTGGAGTGGACGGTAGGTAGCAGCAGACTCTCACGCCGTGCCCTGTCTCGGTGGAGGCGTCCCTGTCTCGGTGGAGGCGTGCCCTGTCTCGGTGGAGGCGTGTCCTGTCTCGGTGGAGGCGTGTCCTGTCTCGGTGGAGGCGTGCCCTGTCTCGGTGGAGGCGTGCCCTGTCTCGGTGGAGGCGTGCCCTGGCTCGGTGGAGGCGTCCCTGTCTCGGTGGAGGCGTGCCCTGGCTCGGTGGAGGCGTCCCCTGGCTCGGTGGAGGCGTGCCCTGGCTCGGTGGAGGCGTGCCCTGGCTCGGTGGAGGTGTCTCGGTGGAGGCATGCCCTGTCTCGGTGGAGGCGTGCCCTGTCTCGGTGGAGGCGTGCCTGTCTCGGTGGAGTGGACGGTAGGTAGCAGCAGACTCTCACGCCGTGCCCTGTCTCGGTGGAGGCGTGCCCTGTCTCGGTGGAGGCGTGCCCTGGCTCGGTGGAGGTGTCTCGGTGGAGGCGTGCCCTGTCTCGGTGGAGGCGTCCTTGTCTCGGTGGAGGCGTGCCCTGGCTCGGTGGAGGCGTCCCTATCTCGGTGGAGGCGTGTCATGTCTCGGTAGAGGCGTGCCCTGTCTCGGTGGAGGCGTGCCCTGTCTCGGTGGAGGCGTGTCCTGTCTCGGTGGAGGCGTGCCCTGTCTCGGTGGAGGCGTGCCCTGTCTCGGTGGAGGCGTGTCCTGTCTCGGTGGAGGCGTGCCCTGGCTCGTTGGAGGCGTTTCCCTGTCTTGGTGGAGGCGTGCCCTGTCTCGGTGGAGGCGTGCCCTGGCTCGGTGGAGGCGTGCCCTGGCTCGGTGGAGGCGTGTCCTGGCTCGGTGGAGGAGTGTCCTGTCTCGGTGGAGGCGTGCCCTGTCTCGGTGGAGGCGTGCCCTGTCTCGGTGGAGGCGTGCCCTGTCTCGGTGGAGGCGTGCCCTGGCTCGGTGGAGGCGTCCCTGGCTCGGTGGAGTGGACGGTAGGTAGCAGCAGACTCACGCCGTACCCTGTCTCGGTGGAGGCGTGCCCTGGCTCGGTGGAGTGGACGGTAGGTAGCAGCAGACTCTCACGCCGTGCCCTGTCTCGGTGAAGGTGTGCCCTGTCTCGGTGGAGGCGTGCCCTGTCTCGGTGGCGGCGTGCCCTGTCTCGGTGGAGGCGTGCCTGTCTCGGTGGAGTGGACGGTAGGTAGCAGCAGACTCTCACGCCGTGCCCTGTCTCGGTGGAGGCGTCCCTGTCTCGGTGGAGGCGTGCCCTGGCTCGGTGGAGGCGTGTCCTGTCTCGGTGGGGCCGTGCCCTGGCTCGGTGGAGGCGTCCCTGTCTCGGTGGAGGCGTGCCCTGTCTCGGTGGGGGCGTGCCCTGGCTCGGTGGAAGCGTCCCTGTCTCGGTGGAGGCGTGTCCTGTCTCGGTGGAGGCGTGCCCTGGCTCGGTGGAGGCGTGCCCTGTCTCGGTGGATGCGTGCCCTGTCTCGGTGGAGGCGTGCCCTGGCTCGGTGGAGGCGTCCCTGTCTCGGTGGAGGCGTGCCCTGTCTCGGTGGAGTCGTGCCTGTCTCGGTGGAGGCGTGTCCTGTCTCGGTGGAGGCGTCCCTGTCTCGGTGGAGGCGTGCCCTGTCTCGGTGGAGGCGTCCCTGTCTCGGTGGAGGCGTGCCCTGGCTCGGTGGAGGCGTGCCTGTCTCGGTGGAGTGGACGGTAGGTAGCAGCAGACTCTCACGCCGTGCCCTGTCTCGGTGGAGGCGTGCCCTGTCTCGGTGGAGGCGTGTCCTGTCTCGGTGGGGCCGTGCCCTGGCTCGGTGGAGGCGTCCCTGTCTCGGTGGAGGCGTGCCCCGTCTCGGTGGGGGCGTGCCCTGGCTCGGTGGAGGCGTCCCTGTCTCGGTGGAGGCGTGTCTCGGTGGAGGCGTGCCCTGGCTCGGTGGAGGCGTGCCCTGTCTCGGTGGAGGCGTGCCCTGTCTCGGTGGAGGCGTGCCCTGGCTCGGTGGAGGCGTCCCTGTCTCGGTGGAGGCGTACCCTATCTCGGTGGAGGCGTGCATGTCTCGGTGGAGTGGACGGTAGGTAGCAGCAGACTCTCACGCCGTGCCCTGGCTCGGTGGAGGCGTGTCCTGTTTCGGTGGAGGCGTGCCCTGTCTCGGTGGAGGCGTGTCCTGTCTCGGTGGAGGCGTGCCCTGGCTCGGTGGAGGCGTGCCCTGTCTCGGTGGAGGCGTGCCCTGGCTCGGTGGAGGCGTCCCTGTCTCGGTGGAGGCGTGCCCTATCTCGGTGGAGGCGTGCATGTCTCGGTGGAGTGGACGGTAGGTAGCAGCAGACTCACGCCGTGCCCTGGCTCGGTGGAGGCGTCCCTGTCTCGGTGGAGGTGTGCCCTGTCTCGGTGGAGGCGTGTCCTGTCTCGGTGGAGGCGTGCCTGTCTCGGTGGAGTGGACGGTAGGTAGCAGCAGACTCTCACGCCGTGCCCTGGCTCGGTGGAGGTGTCCCTGTCTCGGTGGAGGCGTGACCTGTCTCGGTGGAGGCGTGCCTGTCTCTGTGGAGGCGTCCCTGTCTCGGTGCCCTGTCTCGGTGGAGGCGTGCCCTGTCTCGGTGGAGGCGTGCCCTGTCTCGGTGGATGCGTGCCTGTCTCGGTGGAGGCGTGCCCTGTCTCGGTGGAGGCGTGCCCTGTCTCGGTGGAGGCGTGCCCTGTCTCGGTGGAGGCGTGTCCTGTCTCGGTGGAGGCGTGCCTGTCTCGGTGGAGTGGACGGTAGGTAGCAGCAGACTCTCACGCCGTGCCCTGTCTCGGTGGAGGCGTGCCCTGGCTCGGTGGAGGTGTCCCTGTCTCGTTGGAGGCGTTTCCCTGTCTTGGTGGAGGCGTGCCCTGTCTCGGTGGAGGCGTGCCCTGGCTCGGTGGAGGCGTGCCCTGGCTCGGTGGAGGCGTGTCCTAGCTCGGTGGAGGAGTGTCCTGTCTCGGTGGAGGCGTGCCCTGTCTCGGTGGAGGCGTGCCCTGTCTCGGTGGAGGCGTGCCCTGTCTCGGTGGAGGCGTGCCCTGGCTCGGTGGAGGCGTCCCTGTCTCGGTGGAGTGGACGGTAGGTAGCAGCAGACTCACGCCGTACCCTGTCTCGGTGGAGGCGTGCCCTGGCTCGGTGGAGTGGACGGTAGGTAGCAGCAGACTCTCACGCCGTGCCCTGTCTCGGTGAAGGTGTGCCCTGTCTCGGTGGAGGCGTGCCCTGTCTCGGTGGCGGCGTGCCCTGTCTCGGTGGAGGCGTGCCTGTCTCGGTGGAGTGGACGGTAGGTAGCAGCAGACTCTCACGCCGTGCCCTGTCTCGGTGGAGGCGTCCCTGTCTCGGTGGAGGCGTGCCCTGGCTCGGTGGAGGCGTGTCCTGTCTCGGTGGGGCCGTGCCCTGGCTCGGTGGAGGCGTCCCTGTCTCGGTGGAGGCGTGCCCTGTCTCGGTGGGGGCGTGCCCTGGCTCGGTGGAAGCGTCCCTGTCTCGGTGGAGGCGTGTCCTGTCTCGGTGGAGGCGTGCCCTGGCTCGGTGGAGGCGTGCCCTGTCTCGGTGGATGCGTGCCCTGTCTCGGTGGAGGCGTGCCCTGGCTCGGTGGAGGCGTCCCTGTCTCGGTGGAGGCGTGCCCTGTCTCGGTGGAGTCGTGCCTGTCTCGGTGGAGGCGTGTCCTGTCTCGGTGGAGGCGTCCCTGTCTCGGTGGAGGCGTGCCCTGTCTCGGTGGAGGCGTGCCCTGGCTCGGTGGAGGCGTGCCTGTCTCGGTGGAGTGGACGGTAGGTAGCAGCAGACTCTCACGCCGTGCCCTGTCTCGGTGGAGGCGTGCCCTGTCTCGGTGGAGGCGTGTCCTGTCTCGGTGGGGCCGTGCCCTGGCTCGGTGGAGGCGTCCCTGTCTCGGTGGAGGCGTGCCCCGTCTCGGTGGGGGCGTGCCCTGGCTCGGTGGAGGCGTCCCTGTCTCGGTGGAGGCGTGTCTCGGTGGAGGCGTGCCCTGGCTCGGTGGAGGCGTGCCCTGTCTCGGTGGAGGCGTGCCCTGTCTCGGTGGAGGCGTGCCCTGGCTCGGTGGAGGCGTCCCTGTCTCGGTGGAGGCGTACCCTATCTCGGTGGAGGCGTGCATGTCTCGGTGGAGTGGACGGTAGGTAGCAGCAGACTCTCACGCCGTGCCCTGGCTCGGTGGAGGCGTGTCCTGTTTCGGTGGAGGCGTGCCCTGTCTCGGTGGAGGCGTGTCCTGTCTCGGTGGAGGCGTGCCCTGGCTCGGTGGAGGCGTGCCCTGTCTCGGTGGAGGCGTGCCCTGGCTCGGTGGAGGCGTCCCTGTCTCGGTGGAGGCGTGCCCTATCTCGGTGGAGGCGTGCATGTCTCGGTGGAGTGGACGGTAGGTAGCAGCAGACTCACGCCGTGCCCTGGCTCGGTGGAGGCGTCCCTGTCTCGGTGGAGGTGTGCCCTGTCTCGGTGGAGGCGTGTACTGTCTCGGTGGAGGCGTGCCTGTCTCGGTGGAGTGGACGGTAGGTAGCAGCAGACTCTCACGCCGTGCCCTGGCTCGGTGGAGGTGTCCCTGTCTCGGTGGAGGCGTGACCTGTCTCGGTGGAGGCGTGCCTGTCTCTGTGGAGGCGTCCCTGTCTCGGTGCCCTGTCTCGGTGGAGGCGTGCCCTGTCTCGGTGGAGGCGTGCCCTGTCTCGGTGGATGCGTGCCTGTCTCGGTGGAGGCGTGCCCTGTCTCGGTGGAGGCGTGCCCTGTCTCGGTGGAGGCGTGCCCTGTCTCGGTGGAGGCGTGTCCTGTCTCGGTGGAGGCGTGCCTGTCTCGGTGGAGTGGACGGTAGGTAGCAGCAGACTCTCACGCCGTGCCCTGGCTCGGTGGAGGCGTACCCTGTCTCGGTGGAGGCGTGCCTGTCTCTGTGGAGGCGTCCCTGTCTCGGTGGACGCGTGTCCTGTCTCGGTGGAGGCGTGCGCTGTCTCGGTAGAGGCGTGCCCTGTCTCGGTAGGGGCGTGCCCTGTCTCGGTGGAGGCGTGTCCTGTCTCGGTGGAGGCGTGCCCTGTCTCGGTGGAGGCGTGCCTGTCTCGGTGGAGTGGACGGTAGGTAGCAGCAGACTCTCACGCCGTGCCCTGTCTCGGTGGAGGCGTGCCCTGTCTCGGTGGAGGCGTGCCCTGGCTCGGTGGAGGCGTCCCTGTCTCGGTGGAGGCGTGCCCTGTCTCGGTGGAGGCGTCCTTGTCTCGGTGGAGGCGTGCCCTGGCTCGGTGGAGGCGTCCCTATCTCGGTGGAGGCGTGTCATGTCTCGGTAGAGGCGTGCCCTGTCTCGGTGGAGGCGTGCCCTGTCTCGGTGGAGGCGTGTCCTGTCTCGGTGGAGGCGTGCCCTGTCTCGGTGGAGGCGTGCCCTGTCTCGGTGGAGGCGTGTCCTGTCTCGGTGGAGGCGTGTCCTGTCTCGGTGGAGGCGTGCCCTGGCTCGTTGGAGGCGTTTCCCTGTCTTGGTGGAGGCGTGCCCTGTCTCGGTGGAGGCGTGCCCTGGCTCGGTGGAGGCGTGCCCTGGCTCGGTGGAGGCGTGTCCTGGCTCGGTGGAGGAGTGTCCTGTCTCGGTGGAGGCGTGCCCTGTCTCGGTGGAGGCGTGCCCTGGCTCGGTGGAGGCGTCCCTGTCTCGGGGGAGTGGACGGTAGGTAGCAGCAGACTCACGCCGTACCCTGTCTCGGTGGAGGCGTGCCCTGGCTCGGTGGAGTGGACGGTAGGTAGCAGCAGACTCTCACGCCTGCCCTGTCTCGGTGAAGGTGTGCCCTGTCTCGGTGGCGGCGTGCCCTGTCTCGGTGGCGGCGTGCCCTGTCTCGGTGGAGGCGTGCCTGTCTCGGTGGAGTGGACGGTAGGTAGCAGCAGACTCTCACGCCGTGCCCTGTCTCGGTGGAGGCGTCCCTGTCTCGGTGGAGGCGTGCCCTGGCTCGGTGGAGGCGTGTCCTGTCTCGGTGGGGCCGTACCCTGGCTCGGTGGAGGCGTCCCTGTCTCGGTGGAGGTGTGCCCTGTCTCGGTAGAGGCGTGCCCTGTCTCGGTAGGGGCGTGCCCTGTCTCGGTGGAGGCGTGTCCTGTCTCGGTGGAGGCGTGCCCTGTCTCGGTGGAGGCGTGTCCTGTCTCGGTGGAGGCGTGCCCTGTCTCGGTGGAGGCGTGCCTGTCTCGGTGGAGGCGTGTCCTGTCTCGGTGGAGGCGTGTCCTGTCTCGGTGGAGTGGACGGTAGGTAGCAGCAGACTCTCACGCCGTGCCCTGTCTCGGTGGAGGCGTGCCCTGGCTCGGTGGAGTGGACGGTAGGTAGCAGCAGAGTCTCACGCCGTGCCCTGTCTCGGTGGAGGCGTCCCTGTCTCGGTGGAGGCGTGCCCTGGCTCGGTGGAGTGGACGGTAGGTAGCAGCAGACTCACGCCGTGCCCTGTCTCGGTGGAGGCGTGCCCTGGCTCGGTGGAGTGGACGGTAGGTAGCAGCAGACTCTCACGCCGTGCCCTGTCTCGGTGGAGGCGTCCCTGTCTCGGTGGAGGCGTGCCCTGTCTCGGTGGAGGCGTGTCCTGTCTCGGTGGAGGCGTGTCCTGTCTCGGTGGAGGCGTGCCCTGTCTCGGTGGAGGCGTGCCCTGTCTCGGTGGAGGCGTGCCCTGGCTCGGTGGAGGCGTCCCTGTCTCGGTGGAGGCGTGCCCTGGCTCGGTGGAGGCGTCCCCTGGCTCGGTGGAGGCGTGCCCTGGCTCGGTGGAGGCGTGCCCTGGCTCGGTGGAGGTGTCTCGGTGGAGGCATGCCCTGTCTCGGTGGAGGCGTGCCCTGTCTCGGTGGAGGCGTGCCTGTCTCGGTGGAGTGGACGGTAGGTAGCAGCAGACTCTCACGCCGTGCCCTGTCTCGGTGGAGGCGTGCCCTGTCTCGGTGGAGGCGTGCCCTGGCTCGGTGGAGGTGTCTCGGTGGAGGCGTGCCCTGTCTCGGTGGAGGCGTCCTTGTCTCGGTGGAGGCGTGCCCTGGCTCGGTGGAGGCGTCCCTATCTCGGTGGAGGCGTGTCATGTCTCGGTAGAGGCGTGCCCTGTCTCGGTGGAGGCGTGCCCTGTCTCGGTGGAGGCGTGTCCTGTCTCGGTGGAGGCGTGCCCTGTCTCGGTGGAGGCGTGCCCTGTCTCGGTGGAGGCGTGTCCTGTCTCGGTGGAGGCGTGCCCTGGCTCGTTGGAGGCGTTTCCCTGTCTTGGTGGAGGCGTGCCCTGTCTCGGTGGAGGCGTGCCCTGGCTCGGTGGAGGCGTGCCCTGGCTCGGTGGAGGCGTGTCCTGGCTCGGTGGAGGAGTGTCCTGTCTCGGTGGAGGCGTGCCCTGGCTCGGTGGAGGCGTGCCCTGTCTCGGTGGAGGCGTGCCCTGTCTCGGTGGAGGCGTGCCCTGGCTCGGTGGAGGCGTCCCTGGCTCGGTGGAGTGGACGGTAGGTAGCAGCAGACTCACGCCGTACCCTGTCTCGGTGGAGGCGTGCCCTGGCTCGGTGGAGTGGACGGTAGGTAGCAGCAGACTCTCACGCCGTGCCCTGTCTCGGTGAAGGTGTGCCCTGTCTCGGTGGAGGCGTGCCCTGTCTCGGTGGCGGCGTGCCCTGTCTCGGTGGAGGCGTGCCTGTCTCGGTGGAGTGGACGGTAGGTAGCAGCAGACTCTCACGCCGTGCCCTGTCTCGGTGGAGGCGTCCCTGTCTCGGTGGAGGCGTGCCCTGGCTCGGTGGAGGCGTGTCCTGTCTCGGTGGGGCCGTGCCCTGGCTCGGTGGAGGCGTCCCTGTCTCGGTGGAGGCGTGCCCTGTCTCGGTGGGGGCGTGCCCTGGCTCGGTGGAAGCGTCCCTGTCTCGGTGGAGGCGTGTCCTGTCTCGGTGGAGGCGTGCCCTGGCTCGGTGGAGGCGTGCCCTGTCTCGGTGGATGCGTGCCCTGTCTCGGTGGAGGCGTGCCCTGGCTCGGTGGAGGCGTCCCTGTCTCGGTGGAGGCGTGCCCTGTCTCGGTGGAGTCGTGCCTGTCTCGGTGGAGGCGTGTCCTGTCTCGGTGGAGGCGTCCCTGTCTCGGTGGAGGCGTGCCCTGTCTCGGTGGAGGCGTCCCTGTCTCGGTGGAGGCGTGCCCTGGCTCGGTGGAGGCGTGCCTGTCTCGGTGGAGTGGACGGTAGGTAGCAGCAGACTCTCACGCCGTGCCCTGTCTCGGTGGAGGCGTGCCCTGTCTCGGTGGAGGCGTGTCCTGTCTCGGTGGGGCCGTGCCCTGGCTCGGTGGAGGCGTCCCTGTCTCGGTGGAGGCGTGCCCCGTCTCGGTGGGGGCGTGCCCTGGCTCGGTGGAGGCGTCCCTGTCTCGGTGGAGGCGTGTCTCGGTGGAGGCGTGCCCTGGCTCGGTGGAGGCGTGCCCTGTCTCGGTGGAGGCGTGCCCTGTCTCGGTGGAGGCGTGCCCTGGCTCGGTGGAGGCGTCCCTGTCTCGGTGGAGGCGTACCCTATCTCGGTGGAGGCGTGCATGTCTCGGTGGAGTGGACGGTAGGTAGCAGCAGACTCTCACGCCGTGCCCTGGCTCGGTGGAGGCGTGTCCTGTTTCGGTGGAGGCGTGCCCTGTCTCGGTGGAGGCGTGTCCTGTCTCGGTGGAGGCGTGCCCTGGCTCGGTGGAGGCGTGCCCTGTCTCGGTGGAGGCGTGCCCTGGCTCGGTGGAGGCGTCCCTGTCTCGGTGGAGGCGTGCCCTATCTCGGTGGAGGCGTGCATGTCTCGGTGGAGTGGACGGTAGGTAGCAGCAGACTCACGCCGTGCCCTGGCTCGGTGGAGGCGTCCCTGTCTCGGTGGAGGTGTGCCCTGTCTCGGTGGAGGCGTGTCCTGTCTCGGTGGAGGCGTGCCTGTCTCGGTGGAGTGGACGGTAGGTAGCAGCAGACTCTCACGCCGTGCCCTGGCTCGGTGGAGGTGTCCCTGTCTCGGTGGAGGCGTGACCTGTCTCGGTGGAGGCGTGCCTGTCTCTGTGGAGGCGTCCCTGTCTCGGTGCCCTGTCTCGGTGGAGGCGTGCCCTGTCTCGGTGGAGGCGTGCCCTGTCTCGGTGGATGCGTGCCTGTCTCGGTGGAGGCGTGCCCTGTCTCGGTGGAGGCGTGCCCTGTCTCGGTGGAGGCGTGCCCTGTCTCGGTGGAGGCGTGTCCTGTCTCGGTGGAGGCGTGCCTGTCTCGGTGGAGTGGACGGTAGGTAGCAGCAGACTCTCACGCCGTGCCCTGGCTCGGTGGAGGCGTACCCTGTCTCGGTGGAGGCGTGCCTGCCTCTGTGGAGGCGTCCCTGTCTCGGTGGAGGCGTGTCCTGTCTCGGTGGAGGCGTGCGCTGTCTCGGTAGAGGCGTGCCCTGTCTCGGTAGGGGCGTGCCCTGTCTCGGTGGAGGCGTGTCCTGTCTCGGTGGAGGCGTGCCCTGTCTCGGTGGAGGCGTGTCCTGTCTCGGTGGAGGCGTGCCCTGTCTCGGTGGAGGCGTGCCTGTCTCGGTGGAGGCGTGTCCTGTCTCGGTGGAGGCGTGTCCTGTCTCGGTGGAGTGGACGGTAGGTAGCAGCAGACTCTCACGCCGTGCCCTGTCTCGGTGGAGGCGTGCCCTGGCTCGGTGGAGTGGACGGTAGGTAGCAGCAGAGTCTCACGCCGTGCCCTGTCTCGGTGGAGGCGTCCCTGTCTCTGTGGAGGCGTGCCCTGGCTCGGTGGAGTGGACGGTAGGTAGCAGCAGACTCACGCCGTGCCCTGTCTTGGTGGAGGCGTGCCCTGGCTCGGTGGAGTGGACGGTAGGTAGCAGCAGACTCTCACGCCGTGCCCTGTCTCGGTGGAGGCGTCCCTGTCTCGGTAGAGGCGTGCCCTGTCTCGGTGGAGGCGTGTCCTGTCTCGGTGGAGGCGTGTCCTGTCTCTGTGGAGGCGTGCCCTGTCTCGGTGGAGGCGTGCCCTGTCTCGGTGGAGGCGTGCCCTGGCTCGGTGGAGGCGTCCCTGTCTCGGTGGAGGCGTGCCCTGGCTCGGTGGAGGCGTCCCCTGGCTCGGTGGTGGCGTGCCCTGGCTCGGTGGAGGCGTGCCCTGGCTCGGTGGAGGTGTCTCGGTGGAGGCATGCCCTGTCTCGGTGGAGGCGTGCCCTGTCTCGGTGGAGGCGTGCCTGTCTCGGTGGAGTGGACGGTAGGTAGCAGCAGACTCTCACGCCGTGCCCTGTCTCGGTGGAGGCGTGCCCTGTCTCGGTGGAGGCGTGCCCTGGCTCGGTGGAGGCGTCCCTGTCTCGGTGGAGGCGTGCCCTGTCTCGGTGGAGGCGTGCCCTGGCTCGGTGGAGGCGTCCCTATCTCGGTGGAGGCGTGTCATGTCTCGGTAGAGGCGTGCCCTGTCTCGGTGGAGGCGTGCCCTGTCTCGGTGGAGGCGTGTCCTGTCTCGGTGGAGGCGTGCCCTGTCTCGGTGGAGGCGTGCCCTGTCTCGGTGGAGGCGTGTCCTGTCTCGGTGGAGGCGTGCCCTGGCTCGTTGGAGGCGTTTCCCCTGTCTTGGTGGAGGCGTGCCCTGTCTCGGTGGAGGCGTGCCCTGGCTCGGTGGAGGCGTGCCCTGGCTCGGTGGAGGCGTGTCCTGGCTCGGTGGAGGAGTGTCCTGTCTCGGTGGAGGCGTGCCCTGTCTCGGTGGAGGCGTGCCCTGTCTCGGTGGAGGCGTGCCCTGGCTCGGTGGAGGCGTCCCTGTCTCGGTGGAGGCGTGCCCGGTCTCGGTGGAGTGGACGGTAGGTAGCAGCAGACTCACGCCGTACCCTGGCTCGGTGGAGGCGTCCCTGTCTCGGTAGAGGCGTGCCCTGTCTCGGTGGAGGCGTGCCCTGGCTCGGTGGAGGCGTCCCTGTCTCGGTGGAGGCGTGCCCGGTCTCGGTGGAGTGGACGGTAGGTAGCAGCAGACTCACGCCGTACCCTGTCTCGGTGGAGGCGTGCCCTGGCTCGGTGGAGTGGACGGTAGGTAGCAGCAGACTCTCACGCCTGCCCTGTCTCGGTGAAGGTGTGCCCTGTCTCGGTGGAGGCGTGCCCTGTCTCGGTGGCGGCGTGCCCTGTCTCGGTGGAGGCGTGCCTGTCTCGGTGGAGTGGACGGTAGGTAGCAGCAGACTCTCACGCCGTGCCCTGTCTCGGTGGAGGCGTCCCTGTCTCGGTGGAGGCGTGCCCTGGCTCGGTGGAGGCGTGTCCTGTCTCGGTGGGGCCGTGCCCTGGCTCGGTGGAGGCGTCCCTGTCTCGGTGGAGGCGTGCCCTGTCTCGGTAGAGGCGTGCCCTGTCTCGGTAGGGGCGTGCCCTGTCTCGGTGGAGGCGTGTCCTGTCTCGGTGGAGGCGTGCCCTGTCTCGGTGGAGGCGTGTCCTGTCTCGGTGGAGGCGTGCCCTGTCTCGGTGGAGGCGTGCCTGTCTCGGTGGAGGCGTGTCCTGTCTCGGTGGAGGCGTGTCCTGTCTCGGTGGAGTGGACGGTAGGTAGCAGCAGACTCTCACGCCGTGCCCTGTCTCGGTGGAGGCGTGCCCTGTCTCGGTGGAGGCGTCCCTGTCTCGGTGGAGGTGTCTGTCTCGGTGGAGTGGACGGTAGGTAGCAGCAGACTCTCACGCCGTGCCTGATGATAATCAGACGTGTTGTATGGACTTCTGCACATTGTTTGAGGAGCAGAATCTGATTGCCGTGGCCGTGAGATGAGCTGAAGCCACAGTCGGATTATGCCCGCTCCGTCTATTGCGTTGGCACGTAATATATCGGGTAGCTACGTGCGAGGTTGTGTTACTTGTCTTGGGCGTATGCGAGGGAAGAGACAGATTTGGGGTAAACTGGTGGATAAGGTTTGTCAGTGACTATCAAAGTTTGCACTGATCTGCACTAGTTTCCATGTGTATCAGACTCGTGAGTGTCTGCGTTACGTGTTTCATGTGTGGTCTATGAGTGGCACAGTATACACTGATCTGCACTGGTTTCGATGTCAAAGTCTGCGCTGATCTGCCCTGGTTTCGATGTCAAAGTCTGCGCTGATCTGCCCTGGTTTCGATGTCAAAGTCTGCGCTGATCTGCGCTAGTTTCGATGTCAAAGTCTGCGCTGATCTGCGCTAGTTTCGATGTCAAAGTCTGTGCTGATCTGCTCTGGTTTCGATGTCAAAGTCTGCGCTGGTCTGTGTTTCAATGTGTTTCATAGTCTGCGCTGGTCTGGTTTTCCAGAAAACTCGGACGAGGGGGCGCCGGCGGGCTCTGCAGACGTGGTGTCGCTCTCCGGCCTGCTGGAATCGGCGACGCTAGAGACGTCTGACGCCGTGTCCGAGAACCTCAACTTACACGCCGAGTGAGTAGGGGCGCTGGTCGATGTTGGAAGAGCGTTTGACATCGTCAATATCAAACGCTCTACCAATACGGAGCAGCAGCCAGTGCCGGATCCAGGATTTGGTCAAGGAGGGGCCACGTAGCAAAGTGGCCCCCAGGCCTTGGTGGGCCCCCCTTAGGCCTTAGTGGGCCCCCTCAAGCCTTGGCGGTCCCTTTTGACCTTGCAGAGAAATGTAGTCCAAAATAGACGCTTTTAGTTCAAAATATGCCTTTCACATGCCAAAATGGGACTCTACAAACCATAATTGACCCTCTTCAAGCCAGAATGGGCCCTTTGTAGGTCAGAGTAGGCCCTCTAGAAGTCAGAATGGGCCCTCTGGAGGTCGTCAGAGTGGGCAAATTTAATTGCAAGTTTCAAAACTGAGTGGAATTAGTTTCGAGTCACTTCGATTGGCTGTAGGTCCCGTAGGGCTATCGGGCCCCTTCGAGGCTAAAGGGGGGGGGGGCATGGCCTCACGCCCCTCATTCAGCCCCTCTGGATCCGTCACTAACAGCAGCATCCGACCATATCAAACTCTACCTGGGCACAAATTTCCTCCTGTAAATGTCCGACCGACCGACCATATCAAACTCTCTACCTGGGCACAAATTTCCTCCTGTAAATGTCCGACCGACCGACCATATCAAACTCTACCTGGGCACAAATTTCCTCCTGTAAATGTCCGACCGACCGACCATATCAAACTCTCTACCTGGGCACAAATTTCCTCCTGTAAATGTCCGACCGACCGACCATATCAAACTCTCTACCTGGGCACAAATTTCCTCCTGTAAATGTCCGACCGACCGACCATATCAAACTCTCTACCTGGGCACAAATTTCCTCCTGTAAATGTCCGACCGACCGACCATATCAAACTCTTTACCTGGGCACAAATTTCCTCCCGTAAATGTCTGACCGACCGACCATATCAAACTCGACCTGGGCACAAAATTCCTCCTGTAAATGTCTGACCGACCGACCATATCAAACTCTCTACCTGGGCACAAATTTCCTCCTGTAAATGTCCGACCGACCGACCATATCAAACTCTCTACCTGGGCACAAATTTCCTCCTGTAAATGTCTGACCGACCGACCATATCAAACTCGACCTGGGCACAAAATTCCTCCTGTAAATGTCTGACCGACCGACCATATCAAACTCTCTACCTGGGCACAAATTTCCTCCTGTAAATGTCCGACCGACCGACCATATCAAACTCTCTACCTGGGCACAAATTTCCTCCTGTAAATGTCCGACCGACCGACCATATCAAACTCTCTACCTGGGCACAAATTTCCTCCTGTAAATGTCTGACCGACCGACCATATCGAACTCTCTACCTGGGCACAAATTTCCTCCTGTAAATGTCCGACCGACCATATCAAACTCTCTACCTGGGCACAAATTTCCTCCTGTAAATGTCCGACCGACCGACCATATCAAACTCTCTACCTGGGCACAAATTTCCTCCTGTAAATGTCCGACCGACCGACCATATCAAACTCGTCGACCTGGGCACAAAATTCCTCCTGTAAATGTCCGACCGACCGACCATATCAAACTCTCTACCTGGGCACAAATTTCCTCCTGTAAATGTCCGACCGACCGACCATATCAAACTCGTCGACCTGGGCACAAATTTCCTCCTGTAAATGTCCGACCGACCGACCATATCAAACTCGTCGACCTGGGCACAAATTTCTCCTGTAAATGTCCAGAAATGGTCTCAATGGACCGAAGCACCTCATCAAAAAAAAAAAAACGATCCTGTAGTAACTCAAACGCCGGCTAGTGACATGGTACGCAGCACGGACCGCGGATACTAGTGTGGGGCGCGGGAGTGCAATCTGTATGGGCGGCGCCCTTGCCACGTCTCCTGCTGGGCGCGCCTCGGCCGGCGGCCGGGTCCGCCTCCTGCTGGGCGCACCTCTGCGGGAAGCCGGGTCCGCCTCCAGCTGGGCACACCTCTGCGGGAAGCCGGGTCCGCCTCCTGCTGGGCGCACCTCTGCGGGAAGCCGGGTCCGCCTCCTGCTGGGCGCACCTCTGCGGGAAGCCGGGTCCGCCTCCTGCTGGGCGCACCTCTGCGGGAAGCCGGGTCCGCCTCCTGCTGGGCGCACCTCTGCGACCGGCGGTGCTCGGGGTCGGAGCGAGAGCCGGGGCCGGAGCGAGAGCCGAGGGCGGCGGGGAATGGTGACCTAGCGCTGGAGCTGGGTGGACGTGGAGGACCGAATATACGGACGAAAAGGAACGCTGCCTTTACCTAACACTAGCTTACAGCAGGATGGTGGCTGAAATTCCTCTTGCTAATACTTCTCCGGAGTGAAAATATCCCTGATAGTAGATCATAACGAATCGATATCATCTCGCCGTGTGCTGATTGTATTTCCATCAATGTACAGCGTCGCCAATCAATGCTGTGTCGCCCACAGAATCAGCGAGCTGCTGCAAACCACCGGCACGGCCCCGCCACCTGACGGCGCTCAGATAGACTGGAGCTTCCTCAACTAGCCGATGGGTGGCGATGCGCTCGCCCGCCGGCGCGGCGCTGGCCTGCCGCGTGACATGGAAGAGGCAGTGTGCTACTGAGCGCTGATTGGACGCACGCTACTAGCACTAGTAGCGCTTTCGTTCTCCATGGCAACCAGGCGTCAGCCAATGAAAAGCCAGAACGTATTCCCTTTCTGGCTTTGCATTGGCTGACGCCTGGTTGCCATGGAGAACGAAAGCGCTACTAGCGCTACTAGCGTGTGTCCGAACAGCGCTCAGGTATGTTCGCTTGTGATACAGTTTGAAAGTTAGAGGCCTGAGGTGGGTCGTTTAACGTTTGACTAGATGAATCGCTTAGAGACTGTGTCAGAGGCCGTGCCTGTCTCAGTTTGCCAGAGGCTGTACACCCGGAATGTGTGCTTTGTTTGGAGAGCCCTGGCTTGTGATTCCGGGGCCATACAGCACGGATACGCTGTTCTGAGTGAGCTGAAGGAATGTAAGGAATGCTCCCTCACCTTATCAATGGAGAAGGCTGATGTGAGCCAGGTGTTTGGCGAGCCGCTGATGAGGCTGGCGAGCCGCTGATGAGGCTGGCGAGCCGCTGATGAGGCTGGCGAGCCGCTGATGAGGCTGGCGAGCCGCTGATGAGGCTGGCGAGCCGCTGATGAGGCTGGCGAGCCGCTGATGAGGCTGGCGAGCCGCTGATGAGGCTGGCGAGCCGCTGATGAGGCTGGCGAGCCGCTGATGAGGCTGGCGAGCCGCTGATGAGGCTGGCGAGCCGCTGATGAGGCGGTGCTTGGCTTGGCTTGGTGTGTGCTTGGTTGAGTCGTGATGTGTACGTCGAGTCTTCGTCTCGATGTCGTCTTCAGTTTAGTGGGTTTTTATCTGGGGTGATATGCATATGGGTTTTATGTCGTCAGATTCGGCTATTTTATCCTCCCGACTGCCGGTCCTCCGTCCTCTGTCACGCCCACGTTAACCCGGGCCTGGTGACTGCCGGTCCTCCGTCCTCTGTCACGCCCACGTTAACCCGGGCCTGGTGACTGGCCGGTCCTCCGTCCTCTGTCACGCCCACGTTAACCCGGGCCTGGTGACTGCCGGTCCTCCGTCCTCTGTCACGTCCACGTTAACCGGGCCTGGTGACTGCCGGTCCTTCGTCCTCTGTCACGCCCACGTTAACCCGGGCATGGTGACTGCCGGTCCTCCGTCCTCTGCCACGCCCACGTTAACCCGGGCCTGGTGACTGCCGGTCCTCCGTCCTCTGTCACGCCCACGTTAACCCGGGCCTGGTAACTGCCGGTCCTTCGTCCTCTGTCACGCCCACTGCCTGTCCTCCGTCCTCTGTCACGCCCACGTTAACCCGGTCTGGTGACTGCCGGTCCTCCGTCCTCTGTCACGCCCACGTTAACCCGGGCCTGGTGACTGCCGGTCCTCCGTCCTCTGTCACGCCCACGTTAACCCGGGCCTGGTGACTGCCGGTCCTCCGTCCTCTGTCACGCCCACGTTAACCCGGGTCTGGTGACTGCTGGTCTTCGTCCTCTGTCACGCCCACGTTAACCCGGGCCTGGTGACTGCCGGTCCTTCGTCCTCTGTCACGCCCACTGCCTGTCCTCCGTCCTCTGTCACGCCCACGTTAACCCGGGCCTGGTGACTGCCGGTCCTCCGTCCTCTGTCACGCCCACGTTAACCCGGGCCTGGTGACTGCCGGTCCTCCGTCCTCTTGTCACGCCCACGTTAACCCGGGTCTGGTGACTGCTGGTCCTTCGTCCTCTGTCACGCCCACGTTAACCCGGGCCTGGTGACTGCCGGTCCTCCGTCCTCTGTCACGCCCACGTTAACCCGGGCCTGGTGACTGCCGGTCCTCCGTCCTCTGTCACGCCCACGTTAACCCGGGCCTGGTGACTGCCGGTCCTCCGTCCTCTGTCACGCCCACGTTAACCCGGGCCTGGTGACTGCCGGTCCTCCGTCCTCTGTCACGCCCACTGCCGGTCCTCCGTCCTCTGTCACGCCCACGTTAACCCGGGCCTGGTGACTGCCGGTCCTCCGTCCTCTGTCACGCCCACTGCCGGTCCTCCGTCCTCTGTCACGCCCACGTTAACCCGGGCCTGGTGACTGCCGGTCCTCCGTCCTCTGCCACGCCCACGTTAACCCGGGCCTGGACTCTGGTGGTCGCTGGCCACCGGGTATGTGGCGGTCACCGAGCCACCCCCGGGAGTGGTGGCCGCCTTCATGGCTTGGGCCCTCCTCGCAGCTTCGCCCTGCGGAGAATGGCCCTGGA
>JAXIVJ010003773.1:42500-52500 GCA_036785665.1 Chirona hameri
CTTTTACTCCAACTTGGGGGGGGGGGCAAAAACATACTTTTGCCCCCCGACTTTTCGCTTGGGGAGGGGGAATTGGTCATTTTGTCCCCCCCCCTCTCCTGGATCCGCCTATGAACTGTAGCATATCGAGGTCACCGGCGCTATTCCTGGCCCGTGGCGCGCCCAAGCATTGCAGATTTGTTGACGTTACAGGAGACTTTCGCTCGGTTACAGACTCGCCACAGACTGCCGGACACGACACAGACTGCCGGACACGACACAGACTGCCGGACACGACACAGACTGCCGGACACGACACAGACTGCCGGACACGACACAGACTGCCGGACACGACACAGACTGCCGGACACGACACAGACTGCCGGACTCGACACAGACTGCCGGACACGACACAGACTGCCGGACACGACACAGACTGCCGGACACGACACAGACTGCCGGACACGACACAGACTGCCGGACACGACACAGACTGCCGGACACGACACAGACTGCCGGACACGACACAGACTGCCGGACACGACACAGACTGCCGGACACGACACAGACTGCCGGACACGACACAGACTGCCGGACACGACACAGACGTGGTCACGAGCTGGGTTCGAGTCGGGACGGCAAGCAAGCACTGCAGAACAACGCCAAACAGTGTAGTCTGGGAGCAGGTGCGGCATCCGTGCAGACTGGTTTTTTATTCAACTTTTTTGGAACGATTCATTCATGATCCATTTTGAAATCTGAATGATTCAATCACCGTTCGATTCACGGATACAATTTTGAGAATTGATTCTTTTTTATTCAAAGAATCAAACAAATATTTTAATCGATTCACGATTGATTCAACATTTAAATATATTGTGGTGAATTTATGTCAAATCAATACAAATGGAAACACATATATATGAGCATTAAAACATTGTTACAACTGTACTATTTCAGTATAAATGAATGTAGCCACTGGGACTGCATGTATTTGCACAATTTACCATGGTGTACTTGAATCGTTAAGAATTATTAAATCTTTTGATTCAATCAGCCTTGATTTGATGCGGGTTTTGATTCAATCACGATTCATGAATCAAAAGATCTGGTGGCGAATCAATAATTGTTTGATTCAAGGAATTTGGATTGAACGATTCCAATCGATTCAATCAGTGTCGAATCAATAACCAGTGTGCTGATCCGTGAATAGGAACCAGCACGGCAGCAGCTCGTCTGAACACTGTGGACAGCACGGCAGCAGCTCGTCCGAACACTGTGGACAGCGCGGCAGCAGCTCGTCCGAACACTGTGGACAGCACGGCAGCAGCTCGTCCGAACACTGTGGGCAGCGCGGCAGCAGCTCGTCCGAACACTGTGGACAGCACGGCAGCAGCTCGTCCGAACACTGTGGGCAGCGCGGCAGCAGCTCGTCCGAACACTGTGGACAGCGCGGCAGCAGCTCGTCTGAACACTGTGGACAGCGCGGCAGCAGCTCGTCCGAACACTGTGGACAGCGCGGCAGCAGCTCGTCCGAACACTGTGGCAGCACGGCAGAGACAGTACTAGTGACGCTGTAAGTCAGTCTTCTGAGTTTCGGAAGTAGCTTGATGGAGTCTGAGGCTTTGTCGGTACACCCGACGTCGGGGCAGGAGCCAGACCCAAAGCCGAAGGAGACTTCGCTGGATCATATGTCAGCAGAAGCAGAAGAAGAGGTAACCTTGCCAGACGGATGGGAACCGTTGCCGCTGGACCCAAACTACGAGAGCCCCGGCTACCGTGTATACAAGTACGGCGGCACCATCACTAATAACATCCGCCTGGCTTGGGGCTTCCTGCAGCATTTGGAGCACTTCCGAGGTCGGCCCTCTGACGTCATTGTGGCCAGCTTTCCTAAGTCGGGCACCACCTGGCTACAAGAGATCGTTTGGCGTGTCTCCCACCGCGACGAATTGGCTGACTTGGCTGCCGGGAGAGGCTCGGGACGTCTCCTGGAGTTTCGCTTCCCGTTACTTGACCTGCAGTCACAGAAGGACATTATGGAGATGAGCCGCTGGAGAAGATGGCTGACCCGCGCTTCATCAAGACCCACATACACTTCCACCTGCTGCCGGAAAGTGTGAAGACCAGCGGAGCCAAGGTGCTGTACGTCAGTCGGGACGCGCGCAACGTCTGCGTTTCCTATTACTACTTCTCCAGGATGATCAGTGTCCAAAAGTACCGAGGTACGTTCGCAGAATTCCGCGACAGCTTTATTCGCGACGCGTTGGTGTGCAGTCCTTACCGGGAGCACGTGAAAGGATACCGAGAGCACGTGAAAGGATACCGGGAGCACGTGAAAGGATACCTGGAGCACGTGAAAGAATACCTGGAGCACTCGGACACGGTGCTCTGCCTGACGTACGAGCAGATGCACCGGGACCGCGCCTCAGTTGTGAGGACGGTGGCAGACTTCCTGGGAGTCTTTCTTACTGATGCTGACGTCAACAGCATCGTGAGGAACACCAGCTTCGAAGTTATGAAGGTGTAGCGTTGGAGAATGACAGAGGGGTCATAGGGGTAGAGAGAGTGGGAGGGTATGATAGGGAACAAGGAGCTGGGCCGGGTTCCGCTCCACTCTGGCGTGTGGAGGGAGGGGTACGTTGTAGAGTGGGATAGCAGTGGAGGGATACATTGTAGGGTGAGGGGAATGGAGAAGAAGGTAGAGGGAGGGATAGGGGTAAAGGAGGGTAGGGGAAAGAAAGAAGATGGGGTTTTAAGAGAAAAGAAGAGAAAATGGGAGACGAAGAGTGCATCCCCTCCACCAGCTGTCATGGGAAACTGCTGATCCCTCTGGCTGTACTGGGAACTGCTGATCCCCCTAGCTGTAATGGGAAACTGGTGATCCCTCTTGTCCTCTTCGTCAGCTCGACCTTCGGTGACCTGCAGTGACCTGCAGTGACCTGCAGTGACCTGCAGTGACCTGCAGTGACCTGTCCAGCTCGTAGGTCCGCTAGAAGTGATGAGAGATGTAGAAACTGATGTAGAGATGTAGGTGTAGCATAGCGTAGATGTAGAGACAGATGTCCTGATGTAGGTATAGCGTAGCGTACCCTTGCCCTTCCGCGTACAAAACATCTGATGGTGGTAGATGCTTTTAAATATTGAGAGACTGATCATCCTGGTCCATCGTATAGGCTGGTTCACCGACATGCCATTTCACTGCTCGAGGACGGGAGGCAGGGTCTCGCCCATGAGGGTGAGGACGATACAACGGGAAGGTGTAGGATTAGCGTCGGGTGTGACGCCCTGGTGACCATTGCTAACCTTCGTGATTCAGATCTTTCTTTAAAATCTTCAGTCGATTCGTAAGTTAGGTCATCCGTCCAGTTATCCCTCCCCATTTAACACCTGCTTAACTCCAAAACCTAATCGCCCACTTGTCGTATGCCAGCGTTGCTACGTTTTACTTACCTTCGAGTAATGATCCGTCCGGCTGTCCTGACTGAGTTTGCACCACTCCTACTGGGTCTTAACCTAATAATTATCCTTCGTCATCCTCACTGCCACTCTCTCAGCTACAGATATTCCGCTTTCATACGCCCCATAGTGATTTGTGCACCCCAAAATTCCCTCCCAGTAGTGTCGGATGCCAGCTGGATGAGTGACTCCCAGGTAGGATAAATGTCCTCATCAATACGAAATCCTAGTAGCGCTCCGCTGAACGACAGCATTGCTGCGTGGGCCGCCCAGAATATATGTATCCAATGTAATCCGTCCGGTTCCTACTTTAGATGGGAGCTAGTTTATCCATAGGACTTATATGAAACACCGACTACGCTTTACTGCCCGTCTTATCCTCTCTGTCCGGGAGAGGCTCCTATACCTACTGTCCGGGCCTCCGACCTGGGCTCCGCCGGACCTGGGTCCTCTATCCGGGCCCACCACCTTACCTTGGGCTCCGCCGGACCTCTGACCTCCATCCGGGCCACGACCTGGCTCCGCCAGACCAACTTTCTAAGTTAACATCGACCGGCATCGACGGCGAGCTACGCGGATGTCCTTGCCTATATACCGACTGCGGGCGCCCGGGAATCTCTAGAGGAGATCTTCCCGTCTAGCCTAGAGTGACTTCTGAGGCACGTCCGGCCTCCTCCTCCCTCTTATCCTTCCTCCCTCGCCCTCCTTTTTCTGCGCCAACCTATCATCCTCTGGCATTTGGCACCCGCAGTCTCGGACTTACTAATTGTAACCTCCCTGTGATATGCGGCCAGCCGATATCACTCGGTCTGGGCATAATTTTCCACGAGCACTTTCATTCACATGTTTCGCCACGCTGATAGATTTTCGATACAGGGATCGGGCATACAAGCCGTCATGCCTCTCCTCCAAGCTCCGATACTATTTAATCTCTGTCCTGTCCTGTCCTGACCCACTGTTGCAGGGAGCACACCTCCCTGTCCTGTCCTGTCCCACTGTTGCAGGAATCACACCTCCCTGTCCTGTCCTGTCCTGTCCTGACCCACTGTTGCAGGGATCACACCTCCCTGTCCTGTCCTGTCCCACTGTTGCAGGGATCACACCTCCCTGTCCTGTCCTGTCCTGTCCTGACCCACTGTTGCAGGGATCACACCTCCCTGTCCTGTCCCACCGTTGCAGGGATCACACCTCCCTGTCCTGTCCTGTCCCACTGTTGCAGGGATCAAACCTCCCAGCACTGTCCTGACCCATTGTTGCAGGGATCAAACCTCCCAGCACTGTCCTGACCCATTGTTGCAGGGATCACACCTCCCTGGCCTGTCCTGACCCATTGTTGCAGGGATCACACCTCCCTGGCCTGTCCTGATCCATTGTTGCAGGGATCACACCTCCCTGGCCTGTCCTGTCCCACTGTTGCAGGGATCGAACCTCCCAGCACTGTCCTGACCCATTGTTGCAGGGATCAAACCTCCCAGCACTGTCCTGACCCATTGTTGCAGGGATCACACCTCCCTGGCCTCAGGCCTGTCCTGACCCATTGTTGCAGGGATCACACCTCCCTGGCCTGTCCTGTCCCACTGTTGCAGGGATCAAACCTCCCAGAACTGTCCTGACCCATTGTTGCAGGGATCACACCTCCCTGGCCTGTCCTGACCCATTGTTGCAGGGATCACACCTCCCTGGCCTGTCCTGACCACTGTAGCAGGAATGACACCTCCCTGTCCTGTCCATGTCCTTCTAGCTATCCGATTACGAAATCAATATCAGCGACGTTTCTCCAACTATGACTGAGTACTAACCGCTTTACCAGTTCTCTATCGGGGACGTAAATTATATGGCCCTTAGGTAATTTCCTACATGGGAAACGTTGTCCAAACATAATCGCAACCAGAGATAACGTGCATATATCACAAATGACCCATTTCAATAAGCATCAGCTAGTAATCTCCTAAATATCACTTTTAAACTTCAATATAATCGGCAGTGCACCATCGTCAGAATAGATTCAAATAATTTAACGCTGTTTATAGTTGGCTAATAATAAGGCTTAAGTTACCACTTGGATTGTCAATATACAGGACATCTAACATTACAGTTTACCATGACGTTAACGAAGGGAAGGCGTCGGCTGTAATGTCGTAAATCGCGAGCTGCTGGCTGAAGGTGTATTTCTAACAGACGGTTAGGAGACTCACAATATTAAGAAAGTTAATTTGACTGTTATACTTATCATCCACTGACTCGCAAGTATACGTCTGTTGCAGGTTGCTGCGCCCTTAGAACCTTTTACGGGCTGGACTAGTTATGGTTTGATCGATAATTCCAAAGAAGGTAATATAGACAGGGATTTAACGTTAACCACTCCGGATCAGCGGCACGAGTTTATCAGCGACAGAAACGAGGTCGCATTGACGGCTAAGGAATCGCATTTCTCATACACCGTCCTTAAACAA
Organism: Chirona hameri; assembly: GCA_036785665.1. NCBI lineage: Eukaryota > Metazoa > Arthropoda > Thecostraca > Balanomorpha > Balanidae > Chirona > Chirona hameri. Next base: position 48,392 of record JAXIVJ010003773.1, read on the forward strand.
TCGTCGGTAGGAAGCGATGCTGGACCAATAGCTAATAGCGCATCGCCGATTATACATATGTAATCTTAGACAGACAATCCCCTGGCGGTAACTTACCAGTCTCCGATTTGTGTTGTCCCGCTCAACATAGAGCACACCTCTAAGCGACAGAATGAACCGATACTTTATAACCAATCGATGCCGTCTCAGTGATATGGTCCATACATTTGTTATCCTTACCTGCCAAGCTAGAATGACGAGTCTCTACCCAACCTCACTAATACTTTGTCTGGTAGTTGGGTTACCTGGCGTTTTAACCGTTCAGCGAAAGTTACCATTCCGTGATTCGAAATCGTCCACAACTCTGATACATAACGTTAAATTTACTGAAGCGGAAACGTACTTAATCATTAAACTCTTGCTTCTGGCTATGTATGGCGAGCAAAACGAGAACGAATTAATCGAACATTCAAACAACAATCGAAACATATCCTACTTATCTGCGGCTATACTGGCTTAATTCCTGCCTTACCTCATGCTGTCGGGGAACCGCATTGCTGTGTACATTTCCTTCCTTCAACGACCCTCTCGACTCCATCATGTCTCCTTTCCCACGTAAAATGTTACACAAATTTACAATGTTTATTTTAACTCAGCAACTAAACAAACGGTAACGCAGTAAATAATAATCGTGTTGGTACGTCCCAATCAATGTACATGTTCAACCAATGATTCCTGTGACTCTCCGCCTAATATCACCAAAACCAGCACAGAACCGAATAATTGACTCGCTCAATCTCTAGTTTAAAATACTAACTAAAACCGCTCGTATTTACATACGCCAATGCGCTAGGGCTTACGCCATGACCTCCTGCAACGCAGCGTGCTGGATTCCAAAGTACTACGGTCGCCTGGCATCACACCTCTAGTACAGCATCGGCTACACATAAATTTCTCCTGCCTTCCTAGGTCAAAAGTAGCGAGTCTGGACAGATGACCCAAATTACGTAAAATATCCCACTTAGTCCCTTATTGTTTACATTTTGTAGTCACCGGACCTGGGAAGAATTTCGGGTAGGATCGGAGAGGATGAGCAGCTTCGTGACTTACTGTGATCTGCCGCCGTCGGCTCAGTTCTTGCCGTCTTCCTCTCTCTGCGGCTGTCACCTCTGCTGTCTGCCGCCGCCGCGCCGCGGGCAGCGCGCGTGCTGAGGTCCCGAAGTCGACTCCCCGGCCCGTGCGTCCGCTCCTGTCCGCTGTCTTGTCTCCGCTGTCAACCCTGCCACGGCGGACGGCTGCCGCCGCCGCGCCGCGGGCAGCGCGCGTGCTGAGGTCCCGAAGTCGACTGCCTCCGCTGCTGTCCGCTGCTCCCTCCCTGTGTGACGTTGCCTCTTTTTATACTCTCCGACCCGGCGGTGTCTTGCTCTGGGTGTGGCACACCCCCGTCTTCTGATTGGCCGATTCCTGCCGTCGACAATTTTGCATTTCTAGTGTATAGAACTTCTTCAAACTTCTTAATGACCTTTCTTACTTAATTTTGTTCATAATATAATTGCTTCAAGTAGTGCATATTTCTTCCACTTTCTTGTTTGCTTGCTACCTATGGCCACGCCCTTTGCTTCGTTACTGCCATGTGTCTGGTGCCTGGTGCAAATATCGTTATATAAGTTTGATAAGAGGACTACGGCATCTTTATATAACCAGATAATTTTGGTTTCTTGATAATGCATCTTGCTGATAAAATAGTATTCTTCAATAATCGATCAAGTAGTCCTTTCAGTCATTGTATTCCAATCATTACGTCGTAGTATCGTTTTTAGATGACTTTCTTTTCATCCCTTTATTTTTCCACCATGAAATGTTCGCCTTCTTCAGCTTAACGAAACGCTTGACATGCTTAATTTTGTATCATTGCTTGGAGCTACGTTCAAGTTCAGTAATTTGTAATGCTGCATTAACAATCATTCAATATATATATATATATATATATATATATATATATATATATATATATATATATATATATATATATATATATATATATATATATATATATAATATATTATATATATATATATATATATATATATATATATATATATATATATATATATATATATATATATATATATATATATATATATATATATATATATATATATATATATATATATATATATATATATATATATATATATATATATATATATATATATATATATATATATATATATATATATATATATATATATGCCGGCGTCGATCGTATTTCTAAGTTTATCCTTACTTGCAATTAACTCTTCGCCCTTGTGATAATATCAATTCTTCTTTTTAGACAATACTTCTGATTTTACGTTTTACTCCGCGTATATCGTACACGTCATTTGTTCCGTAATAATTGACTGCGATTTTCTGTCACTTCGCATCAATAGTGTCGGTTTATCATCCGCATTTCTTCTCAACAACGATTCTTCCCTTACTTCAAACCCGTCTCTTTGTTGGCGCGCTACAGCTCTACACAGCTGTCCCTCTGCCTTTGGGCGGCCGCCCTGGCTGTGCTGACTCATAGGACATAGAGGGGAGGGGTGATGTGGCAGCGCCGGTAGGGACGGTACTGGGGCCGGTACGCAAATGGGACTGGTACCGTAATGGGTGTACCTGAGAGGCGTACACCCGGCTGGCGTTGCTCCCCGCCGTCGTCTCGCTTACTCAGCTGTTCTGGCGATGGCTGTGATGACTGTAGTTACTAGACTTGCAGTCTCGGGCTTCGGACCCGAGTTTTTGCATGTCTGGGTTGGATGCGAGGAGAGGGGGCGTCTGCCGCCGGCCGGCTCGGAATGTTTTGTCAGAGGAGTCAGGCCCGGTGCATTGGAACATGCTGAGAAGATGTACCCCGCTACAAAGGCGAACCCCGACACCAACTTCCGACACTGGAAAAAGACTGGCATGGTCGCCTAGACCGAGGACGGCACCTTCCCAGACCGAGGAGGGCACCTTCCCAGACCGAGGAGGGCACCTTCCCAGACCGAGGAGGGCACCTTCCCAGACCGAGGAGGGCACCTTCCCAGACCAAGGAGGGCACCTTCCCAGACCGAGGAGGGCACCTTCCCAGACCGAGGAGGGCACCTTCCCAGACCGAAGATGGCACCTTCCCAGACCGAGGAGGGCACCTTCATGAGGAAGGGAGTGGTTGGAAATGGACAAACTATTTCACCGAAGAGGAGAATGAAGCCTTCATGAAGTGGCGCAACGAGGAAGTCTAAAGCAATACCACAAACCAGTCCAGTCTCGGCCTTGACCCCGGCCCGTTCGGACGTGTCCTCCGGCGCGCGCTGCACGACTCGCTCCGGAAGGCGGCTTGGGGTGCGAGAGGAGCGCAGCCCCGGGCCTATAGTGAACCGGTGACGCTGTGACAAATGACATTGTATCGTAATATCCTCTTCGGAATCTGCCTGCAGTGATGCGGCGCCTCGTCTATGGATTCAGCGGGTCCCACTCCAGTGATGTCTACTGATTTGATTTCACTTGTCCATGTTGGTGTCACTTGCCTGAAAGAAGAAACCTGCACGCGTGTCTGTGAGCATACACTTCATGCTTGTTGGGTGGTTTTGGTTTGACGGCTAAGTTATCACCGACGCAATTTGTTTTTACTTTAAAGGGAGTGTGTCTACTCACATCGCTTATTTGGGGTTATTGACACTGGTTTATAGAACATAATTTTCTGAATCGAGCCATGCCTTTCATTTTTCCAGATTCACACTAGTTGCGGAGATATTCCAAAGACCCCAGGAACTGGCTAGTAGCAAAAGGTTATCGGGTAGACCCCAGAGGGCTTACCACTACTAGAAGCATTGCTAATATCGAAATATCTATACAATTTGCTAGCATATCGTTAACGCCGGCCAATAGCATTTCTACAAAACAGCTCGTGAGCGCTGATAGCAGCTGCCGAACAGAGCCTCGACGGCCATTTTGTGTTTCGATGGTTCGTCAACATTGTTCGTATTGATTGTGTATTGTCTTAGGTGCGCAGTTTTACATAACATCTTCTTTCCTCTGATTATAGTGGCGATCGTTTGATCGATATCGAAACAAAAAATAAGGAAAAAAGAATATAAGTACAAATTAAA
>JAXIVJ010003773.1:57500-90090 GCA_036785665.1 Chirona hameri
AGTTTTTTTCTCGTCTAGAACGCGTAAAATAGCCTTAGAACATTGTTTGTTCCATATAAATAGAAGTAAAAAGCAAAAAACGGAATTCATTTTTTTATGCATAGTAATGCTGTGAGAGGTGGTCGATTTTTGTTATTTAAAGGTCATAAGACAGTCATTTTAGAAGATATCGACTTCAAATTTGGTCCACATATTCACGGAACACGTCTTGATCACATATAATCCGTTGTTTTCTATAAATCCTTTTTTTGTTGTTGCAAATTTTGAAGAAGAAAAATATTATTTGGATTTCTTACAATTTTAAATTCAAAAAGTCAAAAATTTGAGAACGCAGTTTGATAGCTCGGTCTATTGTGAGTAATTTGTATTCAAGACAATTTAATTTATCTCAAACATTGTACCTTTGACAGCGTTTTCCGAAAACCATTATTTTGCAACAAAAAACGAAAAACATAACTTCATTCTGACGTCATTCCCGGTTGACCTATCATAACTTCATCTTTTTCCTTTAGCCAACATGTGTAGAATTGATGTGAGAGAAGGTACTGCAAGATTGGTGACGATACTGTTGTTTGTTTAGAAGTTATTGCAAAATAACGGGGGGGAATAGCCCCCCCAGTAAGTCGCGGATTAATCCGGCAGCCCATCAACATTTTTGCGGGAGATAACTTGGCCCACTAACCCCACTGAACCATTGACCTGTCGACCCGGTAGCCTGTTAACCATTTTTTATCTTTGTTTTTCCTGGAGATGACTTACAATTCAAAAGCGGGTATATGGCGACCCAAATGTCCTGCAATGTCCTGCTATGATGTTCATGCGTATAGCTTCTCTGTATCTCATACACCAATAATTCAAGGAACAATCCCGATCTGGCGGCCTATTTAATGGACGGAACATTGCTGAGTCCGCTCGCACTCAGCGCCAGCTGCCAACTGCCCGGCCGCCCGGTGCCAACCTCGTGGCTGACCGGTCACGTGACCGGTCATGTGACAGGTCAGCCGGCCGGCCAATCAGAGAGTCGGGCGGTCGGGCGGGCCGGCGTCTTTGCTCAAACAAACCGGCAGCTCTGCTTCTGACCACTGGGGGATAAACACGGCAGCTCTGCTCCTGACCACTGGAGGATAAAATATGGCAGCTCTGCTCCTGACCACTGGGGGATAAACACGGCAGCTCTGCTCCTGACCACTGGGGGATAAAATATGGCAGCTCTGCTCCTGACCACTGGGGGATAAAATCTGGCAACTCTGCTCCTGACCACTGGGGGGTTACAATCTGGCAGCTCTGCTCCTGACCACTGGGGGATACAATCTGGCAGCTCTGCTCCTGACCACTGGGGGGATACAATCTGGCAGCTCTACTCCTGACCACTGGGGGATACAATCTGGCAGCTCTACTCCTGACCACTGGGGGATAAAACCTGTCAGCTCTGCTCCTGACCACTGGGGGATAAAACTCTGGCAGCTCTGCTCCTGACCACTGCACTGGGGGATAAAATCTGGCAGCTCTACTCACCAATGCAGTTACGCGGGCCGGCAGAGAACGGCACGTAGCTGTAGGCGTGCCGGCCCTGACTGGCGGCGACACTGAACCGCTCCGGGTCGAACTTCTCCGGGTCGGACCAGTGCCGCGGGTCGCGGTGGATCGCGTACACCAGCAGACCGATGTTGCAGCTGCGCGGCACCAGGTGGCCGTCTGCCGGGCAGTACACGTCAGGGGTGCCGGCCGCAGCGGGGGACGTGGGTTCGAATCCAAAGCAGGGTATAACTTTTAGATGAGGCAATGGCGTTTTACGACAAAGTGACTGTTTAGTCATATATCGTCCCAGGCGTGGAGACTGGAAGACAGTTATAGTTAGATGCGAACCCGAAACCAGTGGGTTTCGAGTCCAAAGCTATACTGACTGACTATCCGTCCCCTGAGTACAGTCTGTATGGGGACGTTGTATCATGCCTTGATACATTTTCCTCAACATCATGCAAAGTAGAGTCGTTAACGAACTGCGAATACAATTCGAAAGTAGGCAAAGCTACGCCGTCAGATATACCTACGTGGTACCTATAGATCTCATCTTACAGCGTCAGAGTTGCGTCTTATGACGTCAGAGTTACGTCTCACCAATCACGGCGTCAGAGTTGAGGCGACGAGCGATCATGGGCACCGGCGGGAATAGACGCAGCGTCTCCTTGATCACCATCTCCAGGTAGCGCAGTTTTGGAAGGTCGTCTCGCAGGATGGCACTGTAACGCAGAGGTCGCCGGTTCGAATCCATACGATGGCTAAACATTTTACTGACACGGAATGTGGATGCAGGTGGTGCCGAATTTAACAAAGGTGGAGTAAGGAAATAGTTTGATGAAGAAAAATAAATATGGCATTAACAAGTAACAGGACACTGGAAATATTGGAAATATTGGAAATATTGGAAATATTAGAAATATTGGAAGGAAATATTGGAATTTAAATGATTTGTTTTTACTAGCGCAGGACACATATATGATGTAAGAGAAATATCACCATATATCTACAGAATATATAACTCTGAAAATAACCAAATTTCGAAAATCTGAGAACATTGTAAGACGAGGATGTAATTTATAGCATAATACAAGGAATATAATCTCTCTGAGGAAATATAACATAATATGTGCATCTCAGATGTTACGTGAAGACCACAGCAAGCTTCTGGAACCCCACGGCATAGCTAATCCGAGGCATTTCAACTGTTCAGACTTCAGAATCTATCGGATATACGTTACTGCAGGTGTTCTGAGACTGCTCACTGCTCAGGTATCTCTCCCGTGCTGCTCAGGTATCTGTCCCGTGCTGCTCAGGTCCCGTGCTGCTCAGGTATCTCTCCCGTGCTGCTCAGGTATCTGTCCCGTGCTGCTCAGGTATCTCTCCCGTGCTGCTCAGGTATCTCTCCCGTGTTGCTCAGGTATCTGTCCCGTGCTGCTCATGTATCTGTCTCGTGCTGCTCAGGTATCTGTCCCGTGCTGCTCAGGTCCCGTGCTGCTCAGGTATCTCTCCCGTGCTGCTCAGGTATCTCTCCCATGCTGCTCAGGTATCTGTCCCGTGCTGCTCATGTATCTGTCCCGTGCTGCTCAGGTCCCGTGCTGCTCAGGTATCTCTCCCGTGCTGCTCAGGTATCTCTCCCGTGCTGCTCAGGTATCTCTCCCGTGCTGCTCAGGTCCCGTGCTGCTCAAGTATCTCTCCCGTGCTGCTCAGGTATCTGTCCCGTGCTGCTCAGGTATCTCTCCCGTGCTGCTCAAGTATCTCTCCTGTGTTGCTCAGGTATCTCTCCCGTGCTGCTCAGGTATCTCTCCCGTGTTGCTCAGGTATCTGTCCCGTGCTGCTCAGTTATCTGTCCCGTGCTGCCCAGGTATCTCTCCCGTGCTGCTCAGGTATCTGTCCCGTGCTGCTCAGGTATCTGTCCCGTGCTGCTCAGGTATCTCTCCCGTGCTGCTCAGGTATCTGTCCCGTGCTGCTCAGGTATCTGTCCCGTGCTGCTCAGGTAACTCTCCCGTGCAGTAGGTGCTCACCGTGGATCCTCGCCGAGCACCTCCACCAGCTCATCATAGACCTTCTGCTGGACGTCCGGGTGGCGACCCAGGTTGTACAGAGCCCAGTTGGCGCCCGCAGAGGTGGTGTCATGGCCCTGGTGACACGGGTCAGGTGTCAGGTCAGGTGTCAGGTCAGGTCAGGTCAGGTGTCAGGTCAGGTCAGGTGTCAGGTCAGGTCAGGTCAGGTGTCAGGTCAGGTCAGGTGTCAGGTCAGGTCAGGTCAGGTGTCAGGTCAGGTCAGGTGTCAGGTCAGGTCAGGTCAGGTCAGGTCAGGTCAGGTGTCAGGTCAGGTGTCAGGTCAGGTGTCAGGTCAGGTGTCAGGTCAGGTGTCAGGTCAGGTATCAGGTCAGGTGTAAGGTCAGGTGTCAGGTCAGGTGTCAGGTCAGGTGTCAGGTGTCAGGTCAGGTGTCAGGTCAGGTCAGGTGTCAGGTCAGGTGTCAGGTCAGGTCAGGTGTCAGGTCAGGTCAGGTGTCAGGTCAGGTCAGGTCAGGTGTCAGGTCAGGTCAGGTCAGGTGTCAGGTCAGGTCAGGTGTCAGGTGTCAGGTCAGGTCAGGTGTCAGGTCAGGTATCAGGTCAGGTGTCAGGTCAGGTGTCAGGTCAGGTGTCAGGTCAGGTGTCAGGTCAGGTGTCAGGTCAGGTGTCAGGTCAGGTGGCAGGCCAGGTGTCAGGCCAGGTGTCAGGTCAGGTGTCAGGTCAGATGTCAGGTCAGGTGTCAGGTCAGGTGTCAGGTCAGGTATCAGGTCAGGTGTCAGGTCAGGTGTCAGGTCAGGTGTCAGGTCAGGTATCAGGTCAGGTGTCAGGTCAGGTGTCAGGTCAGGTGTCAGGTCAGGTGTCAGGTCAGGTGTCAGGTCAGGTGTCAGGTCAGGTGTCAGGTCAGGTGTCAGGTCAGGTGTCAGGTCAGGTGTCAGGTGTCAGGCCAGGTGTCAGGTCAGGTGTCAGGTGTCAGGTCAGGTGTCAGGTCAGGTGTCAGGGCAGGTGTCAGGTAAGGTGTCAGGTCAGGTCAGGTGTCAGGTCAGGTCAGGTGTCAGGTCAGGTGTCAGGTCAGGTGTCAGGTCAGGTCAGGTGTCAGGTCAGGTCAGGTGTCAGGTCAGGTCAGGTGTCAGGTCAGGTCAGGTGTCAGGTCAGGTAAGGTGTCAGGTCAGGTCAGGTCAGGTGTCAGGTCAGGTCAGGTGTCAGGTCAGGTCAGGTTTCAGGTCAGGTCAGGTGTCAGGTGTCAGGTCAGGTGTCAGGTCAGGTGTCAGGTCAGGTGTCAGGTCAGGTGTCAGGTCAGGTGTCAGGTCAGGTGTCAGGTCAGGTGTCAGGTCAGGTGTCAGGTCAGGTGTCAGGTCAGGTGTCAGGTCAGGTCAGACAAAGTACGATCACTCTAGGTCAGCTAGACAAAAAAAAAACACCTCACCCTGCGCCATGATAAACGCCATTGGTACTTGGTAGGCTGCTCATTTATCCATGCATTTTCAGGATGTATACACCAGTGGCCAGGCGCGTAACCACCACTGGGGTCACTGGGGATCAGTCCCCAGTAACATTTTCGGATTTTAACATTACGCCTATGGGCGTTGCTGGAAAGAATCGACTTCAAAATGCCTCAGTCCCCACCTACTTTCGGAAGGTGGTTACGCCTATGCCAGTGGCGTATTTAGAAATCCGTCAAGAGGGAGGGGAGGGGAGCCCTCAAGAGGGTGCCACCCCCCCCCCCCCCCCCCATGAGGGCGCCGTCAGCGAAAGGTGTTGTCGAGTGGGGGGATGATACAAATAACAAAATTACAAAGAAGTTAAAGGGATTATACGTGTTTTTCCCAGAATAATTGAGTTACATAGTAAAACGTACTTATAAAGGTGGTAGAAGTCCCACGGTAGCCACATTTTTGTCTGAAAATAACCTCTTCTGCACGTAAGGACATTCCAAAGTGCGCGGTGATGCCACCGCGTATTTTCTGCAGGACCGGCTGAGGCATGGAGCCAGTCATCTCTTTTATGCTAATAAAAACACCTCACGTATGGCATATTTCCGGTAAAATAAGCAATATTTGAAAGAAAATAAACTTGTTTTGTTCCAACGACAGCAGCAGTTACCTAGTTTTCCCATAAAATTCTATATTTTTCATGAATTTTCATGGCAAAAAATTAATACGCCACCACCAAATTCTCAACGCTAAAGGCCAGAGAAAAGAAAACCACAAAAACACAAAACCTCAGCGAATAGTGTGTAGTAATACAAAGTCCCGTCAGTTTTGAATTGCATAATAATTTTGTGATCCAGTGTAGGACTTGCAGATAATTGAAAACTCTAAAATTGACCTTAAGATAAAAGTGGTGGACAGTAGTGCCGATCAAGTACTCGTTATCTGATACTAGTCTCGAAAAACGCCCAAGTTTTAACGCTGATAATTTCTGAAATAATGGACTAAATGAGCATTGAAGTCCCTGTTATATGTCTTAAACGTGTTTAAAGCTCATACAACTGCAAAAGAGTGCATTTACTTTCAGGACGGAAACCCGTATAATCCCTTTAATGAAAATAAATTATACAATGAATCGATAACTTAAATTAACTGTTCTTTCCACTTGATAATATTCTCGAATATTTTTGAACCGTGAAATTCGTGAAATTGACCAGGATTTATGAGCAAAAATTGTTGTCACTCGCCGCCGGCAGCAAACACTAATTCGATACTATTTTTGTTTAGCCACCAGCACCTCTTCGGGCATGTCCGTCCATACAGACTTCTTCCCTTCGAAATCTTGGACCGCCCTCCATCCGCCACCGCCGTCTGGGAGAGCCACTTTGCCACCCGATATGCCATCATCGGATAGAACCACGCGGCCCCACCCGGGAAGGTATCGGACTCTCCCAGTTGCTCGCAGATGCTATCAACTCACGCTGTTCCCACCAAACGCACAGGCACATGTACGCCATTATCACTTACATTACATCCGTACCTTACCCACAATATCAAACAGACTATGGACTAGACTTGGGACATTTTTGGGCATACAAATCGTGCTAATGGTCAGTGGCGTAGAGACAAACCCAGGACCACGACTACAACCACATTCACAACAAAACCTCACCATTGCACACGTCAACATCAACAGCATTACTGCCGGAAACAAAACTGATGAGCTCCAGCAATTTGTTGAAACCAACAACATCAAAATACTAGCACTGCCAGAACTAAATTAGACAACACAATTTCACATAGTCAATATAAATTAGACGGTTTCCATACACCACTAACACGGCATAGAAACAGAAACGGGGGAGGAGTAGCTATTTACATACACACTTCTCTGCCATTTCAGAGACTTAACCCATTAGAAGTTGGCGACGAAGAATGGATATGGGTCCAAATTAAATCGCAAAATTTTACTCTACTAGTATGCTGCACTTACCTTCCACCAAATTTAACAACCGTGAAAGACTGCAACTTTTCACAGATCACTTCACCGAATCAGTATGCCAAGCACAAAGCTACAATCCCACGGCCACACTTGTGTTAGGTGACTTTAACGCTGGAAACATTCATATTGATCACCAAATTTACTGACACAACGGCATCACAACTTTCGACCGAACACTTCAAGACGCTGCAGAGGCGTTAGATCTGCAGCAGTTAATCAGACAACCAACCAGAATCAGCAACACTAGCCAAAATCTACGCGATCTTATTTTCATAAACAACAGTAACTTAATCACTGATACCTCACTCTTTCATCATTCTCCCACCTTGATCACTTTCCAATATACGTGACAGTTCGACTAACACCGCCTCCTGAAAACGCAGAACCAACCAGCACATATGTTTGGGACTATTCAAAATTAAACGCCCCTTTACTCACCACTCTTCTGCAAAACACTGACTGGGCACGTATTTTGGACAATGATTTAGATGCAGCGACAGACCTATTTATATCTGCTATTCACGACGCCGCAGATACAGATACAGAAGTATTTTTCATGGATCTTTGCGGTGGCTTTTCACCAGACACGTCAAATGAAATTAAAACAACGACAGTTAAAAGGTAAGGCAGCTGCCTCGATTCCAATTAAACGCAAAACTAATCAATCATAACACAAACCTTGGGTCACTTCTGAATTAAAGCGAAACATTTGAAAACGCGACAGATTATTCAAAATTGCAAAACAAACTCAGTGTGATTTTAATTGGAATAGATGGAGATACCAAAGAAACCTAGTCACATCCATCAACAGACGACTAAAAGACGAATATGTACAATACCAAGTACACAAATTAGTGGCACAAAAACAAAACTCCGACAAATACCATCAAACATTACGCACTATCACAGGACGTACACGAGACGATACCATCCCACCTCTCCAATCAGACAACGGTGACATCATTACTGACGAGTGACGACGACGAAAAGGCGACGCTATTAAACGACCACTTTGCTGCTCAATCTACCCTTAATATTTCGGAGATTCACAAACCCACACCAAACAAAGATCATACACTACCATTGCCCTCACTTGAAAATATTGTCACATCCGAGCAAGAGGTTCTCCGCATTTTCAACTCCCTAGAACCAAACAAGTCAACCGGCCCAGATGGAATACCAGTCAAATTTCTGAAACTGATTGCACTTTTGATCTTTAAACCATTAGCAAAATTATTCAACAAGTCCCTAGAGTCAGGACAATTTCCAAGTAGATTTAAAGAAGCACACGTAAAACCAATATTAAAAACAAAGGTTCTATCGACCAATTAGTATTCTTTCGGCCCTTTCCAAAGTCTTTGAAAAAATAGTATATAGAAAGGTTTATGGTCATTTTACTGAACATTCTCTTCTCTCTGACAAACAAAGTGGATACAGACAGCGCCATAGCACTCAGCAACAACTATATTGCTACTATATTTGACTCACAACCTATACAAATCTCTCGACTCAGGACGTGACTTCACTGCTATATATCTCGACATTTAAAAATATTTTGACAACATTTGGCATCAGGGTCTACTATACAAGCGTAAACACGACTTCGGAATCACTGGACGACTGTTGCACTGGTTTACATCATACTTGGAAGACAGACGACAGCGAGTACGAATACGGGACACCTTGTCGACGACTCAGATCATAAACGCTGGCTGTCCGCAGGGCTCTGTACTGGGACCATTACTTGCACTCATATATCTAGACGGACTCTCAAACAAGACTAAAAATGACATTCTTTTCCTTGCTGACAACACATCACTCTACGCCTCACATACAACGGCAGACTTACTAGCGACTCAACAATCATTACAGCACAACCTCGACGAAATATACAAGTACGGTAGAGAATGGGCTATTCAATTTAACACCGAAAAAAACAATTCAGCAGACATTCTCATACAAACAAGATAATTCATCGCCGACACTGACATTCGGAGGTGATCCAGTGCCAATTCATGACGATCACACGCATATCGGCATGACTTTCTCTAAAGACCTCCGCTTTCACCAACTCATAAACACAATATGCCGCAAAATAAACAAAACGCTCAGTCCTCTGTATAGCATTGCAAAACACATACCAAGACCAATTCTAGATCAAATATATAAAGTATACATTAGGCCTCATTTCGACTTCTGCGACGCCATCTGCGACGGACACATACCAATACAAGATGCGACCAGACTCGAGACATTACAAAACAGAGCTGCAAGACTGGTTACCGGGGGTTATTCAGGACGCCTTCCGACAAACTGCGGACGGAACTGGGATGGGACAGACTAACAACGAGACGACGTTTACACAGACTGACGCTCTATCACAAACTGAACGACCCAGGACAACGTTGCCCAAACTACATCACAGCAATCATGCCAAACACTCGAGCTCAAGACACCAACAGACAACTCAGAAATGCGAACATGCACACTAAAACCACCAGCCGCACATCATCATACCACAAGTCATTTTTCCCCACAACTTGCACACAATGGAACGAACTGCCCAGCACAACACAACATCTTACACACTCCGCTTTCAAACAGCAGCTCAGCGAGCACCTGGGAGCGTCCGATCCACCCATTTACTTTACCGTTGGATAAAAAAGGGAAATATTTTGCACGCGAGGCTAAGAATGGATATGACTTATTTGAATTATCATTTATTTAGTATTCAGAAAGCAACAACGCCCTCTTGTCAATGCGGACATCGCAATGAAACCATTAGTCATTTCGTCCTTTCATGTCAAAATCATACGGAGCAGAGAGACATTTTGTTCAACAGCATCTCCCAAACATTACTTTCTGACTTTAGAAATAAATCAACCAAGGACCAACTACAAATTATACTATACGGGACCACACCGGCGGCGGCGGTCGGTCGGTGGCCTTGCATTTCCAAAAGTTCTTGCTAAATTCGAAACGATTTGCTGATCTTCCTTAATTTTGTTCAGCAATCACCACCCTAAATGGACGCGACGTGCCCGGAGGCGAGTGTGGGGGCTTCGACCTACACCAGAGCGAGCTGTGCCGTGGTGGCGGTCGCAGTTAACCATTTATCCTTCTTTTAAGACAGGGTGCATTGATTTAAGCTTTTTTGCTTTTGCACCTTTCTGATTTACTTTCATATTTTGTTTAATTTATGTTTAATAAACTTGGTGATGATGATGATGATGAAATAAAACACAAATTTCGAAATTAAAAGCCACCAAAATCAAAATTACGGCAATAAAGAGGCATTCATGTCTTTTCCATGCATGCATGGGATAGAGCAACACTGAGGAATGCTCGCGATAAAGCACAACACCTCAGTTAAAGAAGTGGATGGCAAACAGACCATTTTGCACTCGGGCCAGCCGAAATCCACCCACCCCGTTCCCCGGCTTCACAAAATCAACCCTGCCCTATTCCCCGGTCTGCCGAAGTCCATGCGGAACTCAGCCCTGCCCCACACACATACTTATCCAAATCAGCCCTGTCTCCACCCATGAGGTCTGCCGAAATTCACCCTGCTCCTGTTCTCTCTAGACTCTAGCCTCCAAAAAATCACTCAGCGGCACCCGACCTGAGGGTGATACCCTGTCTGAGGGCGACACCTGGCCAGAGGGCAGCACCTGGTCTAAGGGCGGCACCTCGTCTGAGGGTGGCATTTGGTCTGAGGACGTCACCTGGTATGGTCTGAGGGCGGCCGGCGGCACCTAACCTGCGGGCGGCACCTCATTTGAGGACGGCACCTAGGCCACTCCCGGTCGCTCTGTTTAGCCGACCCTGTTGAAGGGCGCCTGCCAGCATGCCAGGCGCCCTACTATGCGGGCCAGGGACGCCCTGTTGGGCCTGAGGGCGGCACCTGATCTGAGGGTCACAGCTAGTCTGAGAGCGACAGCCGACACCTGGTCTGAGGGTGACATCTAGTCTGAAGGAGGTATCTGGTCTGAGGGCGGCATCTGGCCTGAGGGCGGCACCTGGTCTGAGGGCGGTACCTGGGCTGAGGGCGGCACCTGGCCTTACCCCCTTAAATACGCCCCGGGGCTGGCCCCCGAACCCCTGGCTACCCCCCCCCCCCCAAACAAAAAAACTTATCGCCGCCCCCCCCCCTCCCACTTAAAGTTTTGTGGCGACGCCACTACCTCCAAACGCACCCTGCGATACACCTCCGACGGCGCCCTCCCACATACCCCCGAAGGCACCCTCCGATACATTTCCGACGGCGCCCTTCCACATACCTCCAAAGACGCTTTCCGAGGCATCTCTGAAGGCGCCATCCCACATAGTTCCAAAGGCGACTTCCGATACACCTTTGAAAGCACCCTCCCACATGCCTCCAAGGGCGCCCTCCGATACACATCTGAATCAGCCCTCCCATATGCCTCCAAAGGCGCCCTCCGATACACCTCTGAAGGGGCCCTCACACATGCATCTGAAGGCGCCCTCCGATACATCTACGACGTGCTCCTCCCAAATAGCCCCAGAGGCGCCCTCTGTGAGACCAGAGGCGCCCGGCTTCACATTTAGCGAAGGGCGCCTTTGTATGTATGGAGGGAGGGCGCCCTCGGGCCTCGGATATATGTATCTTAGGGTGTTTTTGGACTACGATGGAGGGCGCCTTCAGAGGTGTTTCGGAGTGCGCCTCCGGAAATGTATTGGAGGACGCCTCCGAAAGTGTATTCGAGGGCGCCTTTGAAGGTATGTGGGAGGGCGCCATCGGAGATGTATCGGAGGGCGGCTTTGGAGCATGTAGGTATGTGTGAGGGCGCCTTCAAAGTTCAAAGGCGAATCGGTGGGCGCCTTTGGTGGTATGTAGGAGGGCGCCTTCAGATATGTATCGGAGGGCACCTTTTGAGGTATATGGGAGGGTGCCTTTGGAGGTATGTTTGAGGGCGCTTTCAGAGGTGTATGTGTATCGAAGGGCGCCTTTGAAGACACGGGGGAAAGCGTTTTCAGAGGTGTATTGGTGGTCTCATTTGGAGCTATGTGGGAGGGCGCCTACAGATGTGTATCGGAGGGCGCCTCTGGAAGTATTTGGGAGGGCGATTTGAAGGTATGTGGGAGGGCGCCTTTGGAGGTATGTGGGAGGGCGCCTTTGGAGGTATATGGGAGGCCGCCTTCAGACTTCAGAGGTGTATCGGAGCGCGCCTTACATTCAGTGGAATGCGCCTCATATTTAGCCGGGGCGCGCCTCACATTCAGCGAAGGGCGCCTTCAGCGCCCTTCGCTGAATGTGAAACGCATTTAACCCTATTTGTAACAGGGGGGGGGGGGGGGGGGATTCCACCCCCTCCCCTCATGTTTTTCGCAGATATCTCCAGAACATCTAGGAGCAGGCTCGTGCAATTTTTGGACTTTTCCTAGAATTGAATTCCGCATTTGGAGTCAAAATGTTGAATTCTTAACATGAACAGAGGCGGTTCCAGGGTACGGTTTCGGGAGGGTTCGGCGGCGACATTTGGCGATATTACGAAAATGCGATCTTCACGGTTGCTTCCTAACTGCCTCAAGTATGAAAGAGTTATATCGGTTTACGGTGATTGCAACAAGTGAAAATTAGTTGCTGTTAATGCAATATCATAAAAATTGCATGGCAGAGGCGGTTTCAGGGGCTTGAAAAAGGGGGGGGGGGGGGTTCAGGAAGTATTCAATGCTTGGCGGGAAGCCAATAGAGCGATGTAAGGAGCATTTATAGCTATCAAGATGTAAAAGATAGCTTCTCCTTCCATTATTTTTATAATTTATTACATATAGAGTTGCAGGGGCGTGTTCAGGCACATGAAAAGGGGTGACTGGCATGGTGATGACGATATGTCCGCGATTGCGGCGCAATAGACGGTTAACTTATAATGATATATTCACATATGAGGCCAGGAGAGGGAATACAATTTTTTTTTGCAGAGGCGCTCTCAGGAATGGAAGAAAGGGGGTCATATTATTGCAAGGAAACTAAGATGCATGGGCCTACAATGACATAACATACTGCAGTTTTCGGATGAAACACGCACCACAGGGTACTCTACCAACGATTATGAGATAATAGGCGAGTCTAGGTAGAGTAAAAAGGAGGTAAGCAATGTGAATTGAAGTTGTAAGTGAAATAGTCACTGTTGACTAGTTAGTATCATAATAGCGGATAATATACTTATCAAAAGGTCTTGCGCCTCCCCAGTTTGGATTCTGGATGCGCCTATGATGAAGTACAATATGCAAAAAGGAACTATCTACGTTCAGTAACTTATTTATAGTGCTGGGTAGCAACATGCCTGCGGTTAATATTTTGTTCCTATCTGACCTCCCTTTTTCACTAACCTGGTACCGCCTATGTAAAAAATATGATTTATAACTGTTTTTCTTTCTTCTAATGTCACAATAACATACCATTTCATTTATAAAAAACAACATAACAAATAGTTTGATTCCACATTTACTTCACCCCCATATTGAGTGACCTGCACACGCCTATTGTTTTTTAATTTCCGAAAGTCATCGCCACATATCAATCTCCAATTCAATCTCTATCGATTCCCATTAGTTGTGTTAAAATCGGTTGATAAACATGACAGCTGTGTTGGATCACATATACCACTAACATTTGTAGTTTTTGCCCTCCTGTTGCCCCCCTATAAAAAAATCGATTTTATTTTTATTTTTTAGAAATGTAGATCGTGTTTAGGGGAACCAAACGCCGTTTCATTTTCGAAAATCGGACGGGTAGATCTCGAGATCTCCGGGGGGAATCCGCCCCCCCCCCCCGTGTTCGCCGTGTGACTTGGCTGCAAATGTCCTATTCAACAAATTGGCACGCTCAATATCGCCACTAACTTCACGATCACCGTCTAAGAGAACAGAAAGCTGTTGCTTTGAGCCCCTAACGCACTTCAAAAATGACCAAAAGCGGTTTCGTCATTTTTTGAAGTGCGTTAGGGGTTCAAACGCACTTCAAAAATGACCAAAACGCTTCTGGTCATTTTTGAAGTGCGTTGTGGAAGCGCGTGACCCCAGTGGAACATATAATTATGTAAAATGGATCCCAAATTTGAAATCAGCGTCACAAAATGTCCTAGAAACCGCCAGAAGCCCCCCAAAAATAATCTGAGGTCATCGGAGGTCAATGACCTCAGTTGACCTCTGAAAAGGTCAATCTTGGTCACAATCTCAGTGAAAACTACAACTGTCACCTGGAAACACCTGTGCATATGCTCCTGAACAACAAACACTCGGAAACTGCACAAGTTACAAGCATCTATACTGCGGGACGCCAGTTGCGCCTGACATGACCTTGAGAAAAAGGTCATAGGTCACGGATCATGTGGGTTAGAAATACAAAATTTCCAGAGTATGTGGATGATGTTTTCTTCAAAAGTAGGGTACTGAAAGTTCCATCTCAATCGGTTGGAAACTACGCGAGTTATTCCTGAAAAACCGAGGGGGAGGGGTGGGGTGGGGTGGGGGGGGGGGGGGGGGGATCCCCCCTCCCCCTACCCGGGCGAGGGTTAACATGCCTTGACCTCCAGCACGCCCTGACTTTTCACATGACCGAAATGCACGCACATATGCCCTGACCTCACCATGCCCTGATGTCTACATACACTGACGTCTACATACCCTGACCTCTACTACATGCCCTGACCTCTACATATACCCTGACCTCTACATACCCTGACCTCTACATGCCCTGACCTCACCATGCCCTGACGTCTACATACCCTGACCTCTACTACATACCCTGACCTCTACATATACCCTGACCTCTACATGCCCTGACCTCACCATGCCCTGATGTCTACATACACTGACGTCTACATACCCTGACCTCTACTACATGCCCTGACCTCTACATATACCCTGACCTCTACATACCCTGACCTCTACATGCTCTGACCTCTACATATACCCTGACCTCTACATGCCCTGACCTCTAAATATACCCTGATCTCTACATATGCCCTGCCCTCACCATGCCCTGGTGTCTCCATACACTGACGTCTACATACCCTGACCTCTACTACATGACCTGACCTCTACATACCCCGACTTCTACATACCCTGACCTCTACGTACCCTGACCTCTACATGCCCTGACCTCACCATGCCCTGATGTCTACATACACTGACGTCTACATACCCTGACCTCTACTACATGCCCTGACCTCTACATATACACTGACCTCTACACACCCTGACCTCTACATACCCTGACTTCTACATACCCTGACCTCTACATACCCTGACCTCTACATGCCCTGACCTCACCATGCCCTGATGTCTACATACACTGACGTCTACATACCCTGACCTCTACTACATGCCCTGACCTCTACATATACCATGACCTATACATGCCCTGACATCTACATATACCCTGACCTCTACATACCCTGACCTCTACATACCCTGACCTCTACATGCCTATTGCCTTGACCTCTACATATACCCTGACCTCTACATATGCCCTGACCTCACCATGCCCTGATGTCTACATACACTGACGTCTACATACCCTGACCTCTACTACATGCCCTGACCTCTACATACACCCTGACCTCTACATACCCTGACCTCTACATGCCCTGATCTCTACATATACCCTGACCTCTACATATGGCCTGACCTCACCCATGCCCTGATGTCTACATACACTGACGTCTACATACCCTGACCTCTACTACATGTCCTGTCCTCTACATATACCCTGACCTCTACATACCCTGACCTCTACATGCCCTGACCTCTACATATACCCTGACCTCTACATATGGCCTGACCTCACCCATGCCCTGATGTCTACATACACTGACGTCTACATACCCTGACCTATACTACATGCCCTGACCTCTACATATACCCTGACCTCTACATATACCCTGGCATCTACATACCCTGACCTATACATGCCCTGACCTCTACATATACCCTGACCTCTACATATGGCCTGACCTCACCCATGCCCTGATGTCTACATACACTGACGTCTACATACCCTGACCTCTACTACATGCCCTGACCTCTACATATACCCTGATATCTACATACCCTGACCTCTACATACACTGACGTCTACACAACCTGTCCTCTACATATACCCTGACCTCTACGTGTCCTGACCTCTACATGCCCTGACCTCTACATGTCCTGACGTCTACATACTCTGACCTCTACATATACCCTGACCTCTACATGCCCTGACCTCTACATGCCCTGACCTCTACACATGCCCTGACCTCTACATGCCCTGACCTCGAACATGAACGTGTCCACCTCCTCTCTGATGTCGGCGTCACTCAGCAGTTTGCCGTCAATGGTGGACGAAAGCAGCAAGTCCAGGAACGCCCGGCGTTTCTTGCCTGAAACGTACAGTACAGCAGGTACGGTTACCGCCTGGAACGAAAAACACAACAGGCATGGATTGTCTCAGCATTGGTAACGTATTTACCCCAACAATTTACATGAATACTTATACATCACTTATTTTGATGGGTTCAATAAAGCTTTGGAATGTATTAAATAATCGCTGATGTCGGTACAACCGCTGCTGTTGGTAAAACAAATAGCTGCTTACCCGTTTTACCTGTGTCGGTCACGTCGTTCCCACCGGCGGCCTCCAGTTCAGCCCTCCGTGCCTGGATCACCTAAGGTGGTAAAGGTACACATTAGTGGATTGAAGTCAATGGGTCTGGGCCTCTCATAGGGTTGATTTCTCCTCTGTGGAATGTGGATATTGTTTTGTCATGTGCACAAGGGCTTTCCTCATTTGTTTAAAGTACGTACCCATAACTGTTTAACATTTGGCAATAGCTTTCAACGTTTTTCAATAACCTGACTGTGTCCGTGGTATTCCGTGCCTAATAACCTGACTGTGTCCGTGGTATTCCGTGCCTAATAACCTGAATGTGTCCGTGGTATTCCATGCCTAATAACCTGAATGTGTCCGTGGCATTCCGTGCCTAATAACCTGACTGTGCCCGTGGTATTCCGTGCCTAATAACCTGACTGTGTCCGTGGCATTCCGTGCCTATGCTCCTAACATGTGCTGGAAGCGAGCTGTTATTGATTGAATGTAGCTTCTACTAACAATGGGAGAGGTGAGGTGTCTACTAACAATGGGAGAGGTGAGGTGTCTACTAACAATGGGAGAGGTGAGATGTCTACTAACAATGGGAGAGGTGAGATGTCGACTAACAATGGGAGAGGCGAGGTGTCTACTAACAATGGGAGAGGTGAGATGTCTACTAACAATGGGAGAGGTGAGGTGTCTACTAACAATGGGAGAGGTACCTGACTGTGTCCGTGGCCTGACCGCTTTGCCATATTTTTTACGTATCCAGTGGTGGGCATCGCTTCTCAAAAAAATAATTATGCTTCTTATTGCTCCGCTACTCCGATGATGTTACTCGTTACTCATCCGCATCCGTTGCTCGTTACTCGTACCGCATCCGTTACTCGTTACTCCGTTCATTCGATAATATGATTTCGTTACTCTTTCCTTTGTTACCTCTATAATGCAGATCCGTTGCAAGTTACTTCGTTACCTCGATGATATCGTTTCGTTGCTCGTTATTCAGTAACTCTGCAATAAACGCAACGGGACTTCCATCCGTTACTCAGTTACTTTTCCAATAAAAAAAAAATCGGTGCCCGAACATTTGGCTATCTAGATTGTTTTAGAGCCCAAAATTGACCGGTTAGTGGTATTCACCTCAAGCAGTAGTCATATAGACCGTATTCTCCTTCGTCGAACAGTGGTCATATAGACCGTATTCCCCTCCTTCGTCGAACGTGTAGTCAATAGACCGTATTCCCCTCCTTCGTCGAACAGTAGTCAATAGACAGTATTCCCCTCCTTCGTCGAACAGTAGTCATATAGACCGTATTCCCCTCCTTCGAACAGTAGTCATATAGACCGTATTCCCCTCCTTCGTCGAACAGTAGTCATATAGACCGTATTCCCCTCTTTCCTCGAACAGTAGTCATATAGACCGTATTCCCCTCCTTCGTCGAACGTGTAGTCAATAGACCGCATTCCCCTCCTTCGTCGAACAACAGTCATATAGACCGTATTCCCCTCCTTCGTCGAACAGCAGTCATATAGACCGTATTCCCCTCCTTCGTCGAACAGTAGTCATATATACCGCATTCCCCTCCTTCGTCGAACAGTAGTCATATAGACCGCTTTCCCCTCCTTCGTCGAACGTGTACTTCGTGACGTCATATCATGGCATGCCAGTTTTACATCCTATGACGTCATCCTATGACTCGCCGTCGTGAGCGAGCAAACCATTCAGATAAACGTCTGTTGTGTTCCACAGATAAATAGCCGCTCGAGAGACTGATCCAACAGACTGGATTGGCCCTCAGGGTATCTTTTCCACAGAAAAACAGCCGCTCGAGAGACTGATCCAACAGACTGGATTGGCCTTCAGGGTATCTTTTCCACCGGAGAACAGCCGCTCGAGAGACTGATCCAACATACTGGATTGGCCCTCAGGGTATCTTTTCCACAGAAAAACAGCCGCTCGAGAGACTGATCCAACAGACTGGATTGGCCACAGACTGATTCAACAGACTGGATATGCCCTCAGGGTATCTTTTCCACAGAAAAACAGCCGCTCGAGAGACTGATCCAACAGACTGGATATGCCCTCAGGGTATCTTTTCCACAGGAGAACAGCCGCTCGAGAGACTGGTCCAACAGACTGGATTGGCCCTCAGTAGGGTGGTCCACGCTACAGTGCGAAAATGTAAATGTTGTGTGATGTAGCGGGCATGATGTCGCTCTTGTTTCACATTGGACATGTCCATGCAAAATTTCATGCCGATCGGACTATGTTTGCAACTCCCCCATAACGTCGACTTTTTCCTCCTCCCGGTGCATGATAACTTCTACAAGGGAGCGTGCATGGCGGCTTATTGGGCACTCTGAATGTGAGATAACCGGTGCCAGGCTGCCTTCTAAAGGGAAGGTGTTCCGCAAGTTTCACTTCCATCACGGAATCGAGAAGAAGACCAAACCTGTGGGCCGCCAAGGAGGTGATAGGGGCAGTCCTCTTGATCTGGGGGCGGGCCGGGATCCCGACCTCCGGCTCTCCGAACCGCCAAGGACAAGCTCCTGAACCTGGTGGCCAAGTACGAGCTCTTCCAAAAAACATCAGAAACGGGCTTCCGAGACTGTTCGATGCAAGAGGAAATGTTCAAGGGGGACCTGGAGGACCTCCTCAACGTGGCGAGCAGGGATGCCCTAGATCGGATGACCGTGAAGGAGGACACAGCTTTTCTTCGCAGCCAGCGGGAGGACCGAGCGACCTCGTCCATGACGGGCTTAGACTGCGTCACAGTTCGGGCCCAAGAGAGGAAGGAGAGGGAGCGAGCAGAACAGATGAGGAAGGAGCGCTCGAAGGAGAAGGAAACCATGGCCTCCGTCGTACAGTCTGACCGCCTGTCCTAGTCTTCGTCCGCCTCCCCCGGGGAACAGACAACAGCGATGTAGACTTCCCTGTCCCAATCCCCCGAAACGGAGTAAAGCCCAAGGAACAAAATACACTGCCTTCCTCTTTGCAGACATCACCTCCACCTTCGATCGGTTTAAGGTCTCGGACTGGGTGGCGATGGAGACGATCGCAGCCGTTGCAAGGGCATCCGGGCAGGACTTGAGGAGTCACTCCTTGTCTCGCAGCACCATCCGACGCCACAGAATCAGGAATCGGGAGGCCATCGCCAAGTCTGAAACGATAAACATTCCGGAGGGGATTCCTGTCCTTGTCCACTGGGACGGAGTTACTTCCTGACCTGTTGGGCAAGGACCAGGTCGACCGAATCGTCATCCTGGTCACGGCTGGGGGAGGAATATCTCCAGGGAGTCCCCAAGATACCCCGCAGCACAGGGACGTCTCAAGCAGAGACTGTTCTCAAGGCGATCTCGGAGGCTCAGTTGGAGACCAGAGTTCAGGGCTTGGTGGTGTTCGACACGACGGCATCAAACACGGGGGTGTATGACGGAACCTGCGTGAGGATCCAGGAAGGCCTTGGACGCGAGCTCCTCTGGGTGGCCTGCCGACACCGCGTCCTGAAGCTTGTCCTGGGATACGTGTTCAAGAGCTCCTACGGACCCTCCGGAGGACCGAACATCCCTCTCTTCGTTCGATCTAGGGATCGTTTGAGCTTCATTGACCAGTCTTCTTGGAGCTCTGCCATGGAAAAGTATAGCCTCCATGCTCTTCTGACCGGGGAGCTCTCAGAGCACAGGAAGCGAGCCCTCCACGAGCAGAATAGGTCTCTGGAGAGTGGCACTCACCCGAGGGAGGACTGCGAAGAACTCCTCTGGCTCTTGTTCCTGTTCTTGGGAGGAGACCTTGGGAAAGAATACAGGTTCAGGACTCCATATGCCTTCCACCAAGCCAGGTGAATGGCCAAGGGAATTTACACTCTGAAGGTCTTCCTCTTCCGAGGCAAAGTAAAGCTGACCGCTCACGAGCTGCAGGCCATGGAGGGGATTTCCCTCTTCGTCGCCCTCCTGTACGCTACCAACTGGAATGAGGCCATGGTCCCTCAACAAGCTCCCCTCAACGACCTCCTGTTCATGCGAGACTTCTCTCGAGGGATCTCCAAACCAGGAGTGGCGGACGTGGCGCTCAAAGCCTTCCGTCGTCACCTTTGGTACCTCTCGGAGGACCTTGTGGCTTTGCCCTTCATGAACGAGAGAATCTGCATCGTGTAGAAGGAGGCCATGGTCAGGAACCTGTTCAGACGTGAGAGAAAATGCCTCAAGCGACTGGACAGGAAGAGGTTCTCCCCGGACATTGGCCTGAAAAACTTCGTGACCTCCAGGACTAGGAGCAGGACCTGGATATTATTCTTCCTGGACGGAAGAAAGAAGTGTGAACCCTATTGGAGACAAGTCCTGGGACATGGGAGACTGAGACCACCTTCCTGGATATGAAGAGGAACGTATCGCAGATGAAGGTAGTCAACGACGCGGCGGAGAGAGGTATCGCCTTCGCCATCTCCTTCAACTGTATCATCACCAAGGACGAGGTCCAGCAACAGTACCTCCTGAAAGAAGTGGCCAAGCACGGGAGGGAGCAGCCTTCCACCTCCAAAGTAGCATATATGGAGTAAAATGTCTGTTTTCGTATGTGGATTTTTTCATTTTTGTATTTGAAGTTTTTTGTTTAGTTTACTGCTTCTTCAGGGGGACCTCTAAATATTTTCCGATTGGATCCAAAATTCACTCGATTACTTGTATCAGCATTTGAAATAAAAAAAAGATCATGCCCAGACGAATTTACAACATTGTGGATTTTGGACCACCCTAGCCCTCAGGGTATCTTTTCCACAGAAAAACAGCCGCTGGAGAGATTGATCCAACAGACTGGATAGGCCCTCAGGGTATCTTTTCCACAGGAGAACAGCCGCTCGAGAGACTGATCCAACAGACTGGATTGGCCCTCATGGTATCTTTTCCACCGGAGAACAGCCGCTCGAGAGACTGATCCAACAGACTGGATATGCCCTCAGGGTATCTTTTCCACAGGAGAACAGCCGCTGGAGAGACTGATCCAACAGACTGGATATGCCCTCAGGGTATCTTTTCCACAGAAAAACAGCCGCTCGAGAGACTGATCCAACATACTGGATTGGCCCTCAGGGTATCTTTTCCACAGAAAAACAGCCGCTCGAGAGACTAATCCAACAGACTGGATAGGCCCTCAGGGTATCTTTTCCACAGGAGAACAGCCGCTGGAGAGATTGATCCAACAGACTGGATATGCCCTCAGGGTATCTTTTCCACGAAAGCCAGCCGCGCGAGAGACTGATCCAACAGACTGGATATGCCCTCAGGGTATCTTTTCCACAGGAGAACAGCCGCTGGAGAGACTGATCCAACAGACTGGATATGCCCTCAGGGTATCTTTTCCACAGAAAAACAGCCACCCGAGAGACTGGTCCAACAGGCTGGATTGGCCCTCAGGGTATCTTTTCCACAGAAAAACAGCCGCTGGAGAGATTGATCCAACAGACTGGATATGCCCTCAGGGTATCTTTTCCACAGAAAAAAAAGTCGCTCGAGAGACTGATCCAACAGGCTGGATTGGCCCTCAGGGTATCTTTTCCACGAAGGCCAGCCGCCAGAGAGACTGATCCAACAGACTGGATTGGCCCTCAGGGGATCTTTTCCACAGAAAACAGCCGCACGAGAGACTGATCCAACCGACTGGATTGGCCATCAGGGTATCTTTTCCACCGGAGAACAGCCGCTCGAGAGACTGATCCAACAGACTGGATATGCCCTCAGGGTATCTTTTCCACAGGAGAACAGCCGCACGAGAGACTGATCCAACAGACTGGATTGGCCCTCAGGGTATTTTTTCCACCGGAGAACAGCCGCTCGAGAGACTGATCCAACAGACTGGATTGGCTCTCAGGGTATCTTTTCCACCGGAGAACAGCCGCTCGAGAGACTGATCCAACAGACTGGATATGCCATCAGGGTATCTTTTCCACAGGAGAACAGCCGCTCGAGAGACTGATCCAACAGACTGGATTGGCCCTCAGTGTATCTTTTCCACCGGAGAACAGCCGCTCGAGAGACTGATCCAACAGACTGGATTGGCCCTCAGGGTATCTTTTCCACAGGAGAACAGCCGCTCGAAAAACTGATCTAACAGACTGGATATGCCCTCAGGGTATCTTTTCCACAGAAAAACAGCCGCTGGAGAGACTGATCCAACAGACTGGATATACCATCAGGGCATCTTTTCCACCGGAGAACAGCCGCTCGAGAGACTGGTCCAACAGACTGGATTGACCCTCAGGGTATCTTTTCCACAAAGGCCAGCCGCTCGAGAGACTGATCCAACAGACTGGATATGCCATCAGGGTATCTTTTCCACAGGAGAACAGCCGCTCGAGAGACTGATCCAACAGCCTGGATTGACCCTCAGGGTATCTTTTCCACGAAGGCCAGCCGCTCGAGAGACTGATCCAACAGGCTGGATAGGCCCTCAGGGTATCTTTTCCACAGAAAAACAGCCGCTCGAGAGACTGATCCAACAGACTGGATTGGCCATCAGGGTATCTTTTCCACAGAAAACAGCCGCTCGAGAGACTGATTCAACAGACTGGATTGGCCCTCAGGGTATCTTTTCCACCGGAGAACAGCCGCTCGAGAGACTGATCCAACAGACTGGATAGGCCATCAGGGTATCTTTTCCACCGGAGAACAGCTGCTGGAGAGACTGGTCCAACAGACTGGATATGCCCTCCGGGTATCTTTTCCACCGGAGAACAGCCGCTCGAGAGACTGATCCAACAGACTGGATTGGCCCTCAGGGTATCTTTTCCACCGGAGAACAGCCGCTGGAGAGACTGATCCAACAGACTGGATAGGCCCTCAGGGTATCTTGTCCACAGAAAAACAGCCGCTCGAGAGACTGATCCAACAGACTGGATCGGCCCTCATGGTATCTTTTCCACCGGAGAACAGCCGCTCGAGAGACTGATCCAACAGACTGGATATGCCCTCAGGGTATCTTTTCACAGGAGAACAGCCGCTCGAGAGACTGATCAAACAGACTGGATATGCCCTCCGGGCATCTTTTCCACAGAAAACAGCCGCACGAGAGACTGATCCAACAGACTGGATTGGCCCTCAGGGTATCTTTTCCACCGGAGAACAGCCGCTCGAGAGACTGATCCAACAGACTGGATTGGCTCTCAGGGTATCTTTTCCACCGGAGAACAGCCGCTCGAGAGACTGATCCAACAGACTGGATATGCCATCAGGGTATCTTTTCCACAGGAGAACAGCCGCTCGAGAGACTGATCCAACAGACTGGATTGGCCCTCAGTGTATCTTTTCCACCGGAGAACAGCCGCTCGAGAGACTGATCCAACAGACTGGATTGGCCCTCAGGGTATCTTTTCCACCGGAAAACAGCCGCTCGAGAGACTGATCCAACAGACTGGATTGGCCCTCAGGGTATCTTTTCCACAGGAGAACAGCCGCTCGAGAGACTGATCTAACAGACTGGATATGCCCTCAGGGTATCTTTTCCACAGAAAAACAGCCGCTGGAGAGACTGATCCAACAGACTGGGTAAACCATCAGGGCATCTTTTCCACCGGAGAACAGCCGCTCGAGAGACTGGTCCAACAGACTGGATTGACCCTCAGGGTATCTTTTCCACGAAGGCCAGCCGCTCGAGAGACTGATCCAACAGACTGGATATGCCATCAGGGTATCTTTTCCACAGGAGAACAGCCGCTCGAGAGACTGATCCAACAGCCTGGATTGACCCTCAGGGTATCTTTTCCACGAAGGCCAGCCGCTCGAGAGACTGATCCAACAGGCTGGATAGGCCCTCAGGGTATCTTTTCCACAGAAAAACAGCCGCTCGAGAGACTGATCCAACAGACTGGATTGGCCATCAGGGTATCTTTTCCACAGAAAACAGCCGCTCGAGAGACTGATTCAACAGACTGGATTGGCCCTCAGGGTATCTTTTCCACCGGAGAACAGCCGCTCGAGAGACTGATCCAACAGACTGGATAGGCCATCAGGGTATCTTTTCCACCGGAGAACAGCTGCTGGAGAGACTGGTCCAACAGACTGGATATGCCCTCCGGGTATCTTTTCCACCGGAGAACAGCCGCTCGAGAGACTGATCCAACAGACTGGATTGGCCCTCAGGGTATCTTTTCCACCGGAGAACAGCCGCTCGAGAGACTGATCCAACAGACTGGATTGGCCCTCAGGGTATCTTTTCCACCGGAGAACAGCCGCTGGAGAGACTGATCCAACAGACTGGATAGGCCCTCAGGGTATCTTGTCCACAGAAAAACAGCCGCTCGAGAGACTGATCCAACAGACTGGATCGGCCCTCATGGTATCTTTTCCACCGGAGAACAGCCGCTCGAGAGACTGATCCAACAGACTGGATATGCCCTCAGGGTATCTTTTTCACGGGAGAACAGCCGCTCGAGAGACTGATCAAACAGACTGGATATGCCCTCCGGGTATCTTTTCCACAGAAAACAGCCGCTCGAGAGACTGATCCAACAGATTGAATTGGCCCTCAGGGTATCTTTTCCACCGGAGAACAGCCGCTCGAGAGACTGATCCAACAGACTGGATTAGCCCTCAGGGTATCTTTTCCACCGGAGAACAGCCGCTCGAGAGACTGATCCAACAGACTGGATTGGCCATCAGGGTATCTTTTCCACAGGAGAACAGCCGCTCGAGAGACTGATCCAACAGACTGGATTGGCCCTCAGGGTATCTTTTCCACCGGAGAACAGCCGCTCGAGAGACTGATCCAACAGACTGGATTGGCCCTCAGGGTATCTTTTCCACCGGAAAACAGCCGCGCGAGAGACTGATCCAACAGACTGAATTGGCCCTCAGGGTATCTTTTCCACAGGAGAACAGCCGCTCGAGAGACTGATCCAACAGACTGGATTGGCCCTCAGGGTATCTTTTCCACCGGAGAACAGCCGCTCGAGAGACTGATCCAACAGACTGGATTGGCCCTCAGGGTATCTTCTCCACCGGAGAACAGCCGCTCGAGAGACTGATCCAACAGACTGGATTGGCCCTCAGGGTATCTTTTCCACCGGAGAACAGCCGCTCGAGAGACTGATCCAACAGACTGGATTGGCCCTCAGGGTATCTTTTGCACCGGAAAACAGCTGCTCGAGAGACTGATCCAACAGACTGAATTGGCCCTCAGGGTATCTTTTCCACCGGAGAACAGCCGCTCGAGAGACTGATCCAACAGACTGGATTGGCCCTCAGGGTATCTTTTCCACCGGAGAACAGCCGCTGGAGAGACTGATCCAACAGACTGGATAGGCCCTCAGGGTATCTTGTCCACAGAAAAACAGCCGCTCGAGAGACTGATCCAACAGACTGGATATGCCCTCAGGGTATCTTTTTCACAGGAGAACAGCCGCTCGAGAGACTGATCCAACAGACTGGATTGGCCCTCAGGGTATCTTTTCCACCGGAAAACAGCCGCTCGAGAGACTGATCCAACAGACTGAATTGGCCCTCAGGGTATCTTTTCCACAGGAGAACAGCCGCTCGAGAGACTGATCCAACAGACTGGATTGGCCCTCAGGGTATCTTTTCCACCGGGGAACAGCCGCTGGAGAGACTGATCCAACAGACTGGATAGGCCCTCAGGGTATCTTGTCCACAGAAAAACAGCCGCTCGAGAGACTGATCCAACAGACTGGATCGGCCCTCATGGTATCTTTTCCACCGGAGAACAGCCGCTCGAGAGACTGATCCAACAGACTGGATATGCCCTCAGGGTATCTTGTTCACAGGAGAACAGCCGCTCGAGAGACTGATCAAACAGACTGGATATGCCCTCCGGGTATCTTTTCCACAGAAAACAGCCGCTCGAGAGACTGATCCAACAGACTGAATTGGCCCTCAGGGTATCTTTTCCACAGGAGAACAGCCGCTCGAGAGACTGATCCAACAGACTGGATTGGCCCTCAGGGTATCTTTTCCACCGGAGAACAGCCGCTCGAGAGACTGATCCAACAGACTGGATTGGCCCTCAGGGTATCTTTTCCACAGGAGAACAGCCGCTCGAGAGACTGATCCAACAGACTGGATTGGCCCTCAGGGTATCTTTTCCACCGGAGAACAGCCGCTCGAGAGACTGATCCAACAGACTGGATTGGCCCTCAGGGTATCTTTTCCACAGGAGAACAGCCGCTCGAGAGACTGATCCAACAGACTGGATTGGCCCTCAGGGTATCTTTTCCACCGGAGAACAGCCGCTCGAGAGACTGATCCAACAGACTGGATTGGCCCTCAGGGTATCTTTTCCACCGGAAAACAGCCGCTCGAGAGACTGATCCAACAGACTGAATTGGCCCTCAGGGTATCTTTTCCACCGGAGAACAGCCGCTCGAGAGACTGATCCAACAGACTGGATTGGCCCTCAGGGTATCTTTTCCACCGGAGAACAGCCGCTGGAGAGACTGATCCAACAGACTGGATAGGCCCTCAGGGCATCTTGTCCACAGAAAAACAGCCGCTCGAGAGACTGATCCAACAGACTGGATCGGCCCTCATGGTATCTTTTCCACCGGAGAACAGCCGCTCGAGAGACTGATCCAACAGACTGGATATGCCCTCAGGGTATCTTTTTCACAGGAGAACAGCCGCTCGAGAGACTGATCTAACAGACTGGATTGGCCCTCAGGGTATCTTTTCCACCGGAAAACAGCCGCTCGAGAGACTGATCCAACAGACTGAATTGGTCCTCAGAGTATCTTTTCCACAGGATAACAGCCGCTCGAGAGACTGATCCAACAGACTGGATATGCCCTCAGGGTATCTTGTTCACAGGAGAACAGCCGCTCGAGAGACTGATCAAACAGACTGGATATGCCCTCCGGGTATCTTTTCCACAGAAAACAGCCGCTCGAGAGACTGATCCAACAGACTGAATTGGCCCTCAGGGTATCTTTTCCACAGGAGAACAGCCGCTCGAGAGACTGATCCAACAGACTGGATTGGCCCTCAGGGTATCTTTTCCACCGGAGAACAGCCGCTCGAGAGACTGATCCAACAGACTGGATTGGCCCTCAGGGTATCTTTTCCACCGGAGAACAGCCGCTGGAGAGACTGATCCAACAGACTGGATAGGCCCTCAGGGCATCTTGTCCACAGAAAAACAGCCGCTCGAGAGACTGATCCAACAGACTGGATCGGCCCTCATGGTATCTTTTCCACCGGAGAACAGCCGCTCGAGAGACTGATCCAACAGACTGGATATGCCCTCAGTGTATCTTTTTCACAGGAGAACAGCCGCTCGAGAGACTGATCCAACAGACTGGATATGCCCTCAGTGTATCTTTTCCACCGGAAAACAGCCGCTCGAGAGACTGATCCAACAGACTGAATTGGCCCTCAGGGTATCTTTTCCACAGGATAACAGCCGCTCGAGAGACTGATCCAACAGACTGGATTGGCCCTCAGAGTATCCTTTCCACAGGAGAACAGCCGCTCGACGGCATCGCTGCGTGTGAAGATAACATGAATGGCCCTTACCCTCAGTCACCAGGAGGAAGCCGCGTTAACCCTCGCCCGAGAAGGAAAAGATCACTACGTTTTCTGGTAGGGGGGGGGGGGGTTTTCTATGCCGCCACCCATTAACAGGTGACCAGGAGTGCCCCCGCCCTCGATCCCATCGACGCACATCACCTTACTTTAACACCAGAGAACAAAAGAGAAAATGTCGCGGCACTCCCAGCTAGGAAATGGGAGAAGAAATAAAAAAAGCAAATGAAGAGAGGAAGGCTAAGTGGTCAGTGGTAATGTGGTTAAAAATAAGAAGGCAGAAAGTAGTCGTTGCTGAAATCAACAAGTGACTGCCCCCCAACTACGCCCATGGGAATCATACATTCTGACATTCGCACATACGTAACCGAGTTAGTAAGGATTGTAAGTGTGTGCCCCACTGCCTGCTGGCCCCATCACGTTGCCATCAAGAAAGGTTTGCCAGACAGTGAGGCAGGATACAATTTCATTCATACAAAGGTTGGGGAAGGCAGATCTTGGTCTAGGCAAGCAGAAGGTCTATGCTGGAACCCGGTGAGCCCCCCAGCTAAGCAAAGCTTGTTGCTGTTCGATCTCACCCAGGTTCCAGCGTCGGTTAGTCGGGGTGGCTTTCGCGCATGATATAATTAATTGATCTATAAGTTGAAACATGATCTAATTTATTCATATTTCAAGAAAGCAGAAAAGAAATAGAGGTACTATATTGCTCAACACCAATATAAATCTCTATCTCTGATTTACTATGTTTTATTTCAAATTATGCACGTTTATGCATGCTTATGTTGTTTGTTTATATACTGTTACTTAGTTCTGCAAATTTGTATTATTGTTTATTTATAATGTTACATACATTACAAATTGCATAACTTCATTCTTCTGCAACTTAGAAGTTAGAAGATGACTTTACAAATAGTTAACATTTAGCACTGCTATGGCTATTATTGTATTTAGGCTCATTTACATAAATGAGCGAACTACAAGGAATTTTTTTCTAGGCTTGTGAGGCAAGCAGGGAAGGGTTATTCATATTCACTGATCATGTGATTTTTAGTGATTTCTTTTATTTGTTTTTTAGTAGATGGTATTGAGTTTATGTGGGGGAATCTGGGGGCAACAATTGAATTCCATAAACGTGGTCCTATCCATGCTATGGTACGTGTCCGGTATAATTTTCGAGTGAATATTTCTTCAAAATGTCGTGCTACTCTTGAAGCTCTGTGATTGGTCTGAGTGAATTCGAAAAGTGAGGCTATGACTGGTGGGGCACTTCCAGATGCAACATTATAAAGCACGACACGGGGTTGGTACGACCCCCCTTAGCGTTTCGCCCCTAATTGAGCTAGAGCTTCGCGGCAAAGACGAGCGTGTTGCTTGTGACGAGAGGAAGCCGTTGTTATCTGATTTTAAGGTATTAGGTCATTAGGTGACCTCTGAGGTCATGTCAATGACCCAAAAGTCATCAAAATTGTAAATGCGTATAAATTGAATTTTATCGAGCTAGAATCGTGAATGAGCATATCACAATGTTTAATGGGTGCCAAATTCGTAATCAGCGTCACAAAATGTCCCAAAAACTGGCAAATTCAAAAAAGGTCACGTCAGGTCATCTGAGGTCAGTGACCTCGGTTGACCTGTGGAAGCGCATGACCCCAGTGGAACATATAATTATGTAAAGTGGATCCCAAATTTGAAATCAGCAACACAAAATGTCCTAGAAACCGTCAGAAGCCCAACAAAGTCATCTGAGGTCATCGGAGGTCAATGACCTCAGTTGACCTCTGAAAAGGTCAATTGAGGTCATAATATCAGTGGAAACCACAACTGTCAACTGGAAACACCTGTGCATATGCTCCTGAACAACAAACACTCGAAAACTGCGCAAGTTACAAGCATCGATACTGCGGGACGCCAGTTGCGCCTGACATGACCTTGATAAATAGGTCATAGGTCACGGGTCATGTAGGTTAGAAATTCAAAATTTTCAGAGTATGTGGGAAATTTTCAAAAGTAGGGTACTGAAAGTTGCATCGAAATCGGTCGTAAACTACGCGAGTTATTCCAGAAAAACCGAGGGGGGGTGGTCTCCACACCCCGTACCCAGGCGAGGGTTAAAGCTGATCAAACTCACGCTCACGCACTCACGCACGCACCGAAACTAGTCTCACACTCACTCTGCCGTATAAAGGAAGAACCACGCATGTCACGATTTTTTATTCTTCGGAGATTGACATAACGTGGTTCTTCCTTTGCACGGCAGCACTATATTAGTTAATCTACTCTGTCCGTTTCATTTTTACCGGAACTAGCCCGTTTCTTCGTTGCCTACAACAAATTATCCCGTTAGTAACGGACTAACGAAGTATCAGAAGGCGCCATTTAACGCCAATTTTGCGGCGCCCTTAAACCCCCTTAAAAAGCCCATAAATCCCCCTAAAACCATCCGAAGCTGCCCACCACCACAAGTCGTCCCACCGCCCCTGAGACTGGTTCATTTTGAGTCTGAGTTTGAGTCCGACTCAATGACGAAAACCGGAAGATAATATTGATTTTCAGCCAGGGCTGCATTGTCCTATAGACAACCACCTCTCCCATGCTGAAACCGGTAGAACACAGTGCCAGTGACGTCAGCATTGACTCGACACTTTGTGACGTCATCGTACCGAGTCTGTGAAGCCGTGCAGCAGCTTTAGGCTCTCCTTCTGTGTGGTATACAGGGATGAGAGCCGGAACAGCGTGTCATTCTTCAGCCACGGCTTCATGAAGCGGAAGAACACCACCTCGCCCATACTGAAACCGGTAGAACATGATTAAACTCAGACCGTACTGTAACGGGTAGAACACGATTAAACTCAGATCGTACTGAAACCGGTAGAACACGATTAAACTCAGACCGTACTGAAACCGGTAGAACACGATTAAACTCAGCCCGTACTGTAGCGGGTAGAACACGATTAAACTCAGCCAGTACTGTAACGGGTAGAACACGATTAAACTCAGCCCGTACTGTAACGGGTAGAACACGATTAACACGCGCAGTGGAGGGGGGGGGGGGGGGCACTTTTGTCCCCCCACATGTTTTTCGTGAATAGCTAAAAAAACAAGGCGGAGCAGGGCAGTGTTGTTTGCGTGACATTAACGCCAACTCAATAGCGGATCGTTTGACGTAAAAATGAAAATCGGTCGATACATTTTTGAGTTACATGGATTTTCAGTCCAAGATGGCGGCCAGAATCAAGGTCGGCAAAGCGATATCTTCGGAACCAACTTTTGGATCGGGATGATTCAAACGCCATTCGGTAGGCAATGTCAATGTTCAACTCTGGAAACAAGTTTGGACACATTGCTGGTGACCTGTGACGTCGCAGAGGTCAAATTCTCAAAATTGTGACATTTGGACAGATTTGACCTTCGTGACTTCGTTTGACCTTGAAGAAATTGACCGAAGGTCAACAAAATTTCAGAAAATGTAGATCATCATAGCACCTACCTATCCTGTAAGGTTGATCGTTCTAACTCTCATACTTTCGGAGATATTAGGGGGGGCACTTAAGTGCCCCTTCCCCCTCCTCTGCGTGTTAGTGGCATACCCCTCTCCACTGCGCGTGTCAAACTCAGCCCGTACTGTAACGGGTAGAACACGACGATTAAGCTCATGATGCTTGTAATACAAACCACTGGTAGACGGTGGAGTACAGAATAGTCACTGGAATTAACCCTCGCCAATGCAGCGTCCGTTACCTACGTGACCGTGAAGGGGGGGGGGGGGGGGGGGGGTACGACCCCATGGCGTTTCGCCCCAAATTGAGCTAGAGCTTCGATTACAAAACGAGCGTGTTGCTTGTTACGAGAGGAAGCCGTTGATACCCGATGTTGACCCGCGCACTGCAGGGGTTCGCGCCGAACACGAACTGTACGGGTGGGGGGGGGGGGGGGGGTGATTTCCGTCCCCTCCCGTGAAATCTCGAAAACTACGCAACGTAGCGACAAGCAGAAAACGGTGTTTGATAGCTTGATGCAAGTTCTATCGAAAGTATGTCAATATTGTTTTTAGGTCAGGTCAAAATTGTGGTCACCAGAGGTCATCGAAGGTCGAATTTCCAGTTTTTCCTGTTTTAGGACATTGCTCCAGAAATTTCCATATATCTCGGAAACTATGCTAGTTAGAAACAGACGAAAAAAAGAAAACGCCAGCCAGTGAAATTTTCAATCGGAAAGGTGTCCTCAAATTTGATCTCAGGTCAATATTTGAGGCTCCAGAGCATAGGCGTAGGAGCCGGGGGGGGGGGGGGGCAGGGGGGCAGCCGCCCCCCCCCAACATTTTGGATTTTAACATTACGCCTATGGGCGTTGCATGGAAAGAATCGACTTCAGAATGCCTCCTGCCCCCCCCCCCAACTTGAACATAGTTCCTACGCCCCTGCTCCAGAGGTCAACAAAGGGGAAAAATGCTGTTTTTTTGCTAAACCATTTTCGCTAATAACTTTTTACCTAAAAATTATAA
>JAXIVJ010003774.1:0-10000 GCA_036785665.1 Chirona hameri
ATTAGCGTTTCTCGAGCAATCGGAGTGTAGCAGGGGAGACGGGGGAGAAACCGCAGGCCTCCAAACACGAAGGAGGCGGCAGTCAAGAGCTGGGGCCAAGCCCCCTGTTTGTTTAGCTCGCTTGCCACCTTTGGGACCCACACTGACAAAGAAAAGTCCCCCCCCCCCCCCATTGAGAGAGTCACGGATGTGTTAGGTAGCACTCAGCTGTCCACCCTTCTTACTCTGCACTACAGAACGATTGTTTTGCCACACAGAGGCTGGGACCTTAGCGCAATTGATTCGGGCATCTGTATGTCCTGTATGTCTTGAATGGTTTACTGCCAGACAGCCTGTACAAATTCCCCGCAACTGACCCTTCTAAAACGCGATCCTGGTCACCTTCCGCAGACCCGAGTCGCTATATCGCAATATTATACATAATATAGGACGTATAATGCATGCACCAGCGCCCATTCACGACAAGGGTGACATGATTCACGTCATTACACAGCCTTCTGAGGCCTATTTCACAAAGGAAGTTTAGTAAAATACACATGTTTGCGATTACAAACCGCAAGAAAAATATTTGGCAAAACCTCACAAAAAAGAGACATATCACAACATTCACACCACCTCTGCACAGTGTCCGATTGTAAAGAAATATTGGTAAACACCAAATGTTAGATACAGCGAAAACCTTGAAATCAAGAACGTTTGTGTTAAACTTGATGCAAAATAGACAAATAATATAGATTGTTAAACAAATCATAGCAAATATTTACAATTGTGGGTGTTTTATTTTTTATTCAGGGGTAAATTAGTTGTTAGGGAGATAATTGTCTTTTAATTCAAAATTTCTCATCGCGATGGCAAACTCTGCTATCGTAAAAGAATGTACATCTTGGTAAGCTAATTAGAGTAAACATAATTTGGCCTATTCACCGTGTGACTCGGGAGCATAACAAAGAACTACCTGTTTTAAAAGAAATGATCGTTGAATTTCTCGACCATTTTTTCACCTTAACGCCATAGCCGATTTTTTACTCGTAAAGGGTGAACAGGTTGTCGAGCTGTAGTCATTGCACAAGGACATCGTTCTCGACACGCTTCAACTGCTATCGCAATGCGGTTCTTCTCCGCGCGGAGAAACAGCACAGCGCAATCGGTAAGGTGCATGCACTGTGACTGGACTTCAATAGCTGGAGATCCCTGTTCGAATCTCTCGGGGAAATAACTATATTTATGGGCTAGCTATACCTATGTATAACTAAATCATTACCCTAAAAAACCTCGGCAACGTCAAACAACCTCGTCCAAGAAAATAACCCTGAGACAGTCGAATAATGTCAACTATCAATGCAGTTGTGTGCTGAAATTCAGAACCCCTGACCCACTGGAATTACAAATTTGTATTGCAAACATTTCCTCACTTACGTCAACCTGTGAGAAATTGAACATGTGCAATTGCAAACATTTTACAAAACAATATACTTTGTAAACTAGTGTTGTAAATAGTAATTGAGAATTACTGCCCTGGGGTTTTGTGAAATCCTAACTACAAACATGTGTACAAATATTTGAATAACAAAGAACTTCTTGTAATCTACAATCTTTTTTGCTTTAGGTGAAATTGCCTAGAGAGCGGAAATCTGAAGGAGTGATTCCTTTACTCAATCGTGACAGCTTTTTACATAGTTTACTCACAGCACTTACGGGATTCAAACCTACCGCAGTTCAAGAAGGAGCTGCGTATAGGCATGTACTGCAGCGGCAAATGGCCGACCGATAGCGGCGCCTGCTTCTTGGACGACACTCTACGTGAGAATGTGAATGTGTATGTGTGGGTGTGTGTCGGAGTGTAATGTGTACCGTTTGCACTACATTTCTTTACTTTTTGACACTGGTTCTGTAATAGCCACGTACTTAGGAGTGGAAATGAGCCTATTGACGTCAATAAATAAATAATAAAGTAAATAAGACACATACTATTACATGCAGTGCTGCGGATCTAGTTTCGAGATTTTGGGGGGGGGGAATCAGCTTCGTTTCCGTGTTTCTTCGACGAAAAGTTGTGGCAGCGGGTGGGGGGTGCACGCGGGTCGTAGCGCGCGAAGCTGTCGTTGCAAGTGAGTGTGGGGGGGGGGGGGGGGGGGGGGGGGAGGGGGGTAGGGGGGTGGGGGGGGGGGGGGGGGGGGTGGCGACGAGGGGGGGGGGGGGGGGGGGGGGGGAGGCACAGGGGGGGGGGGGTGGGGGCGGGACTCAATTAATATATCATTTGTGGGGAGACAGGGGAAGGACCGACGTCGGCGAAAAATTGTTGAACAGCATAGGCGTCGCTCCAACTACGGACAGTCCGGACAGGTGCGTACAAGTAGCGAAGATCTTCAAAAAACTTTGTATTGTACTTGTTCGTGCTACGTTTAAGGGGTTAAAGGGACATATACGGGTGTTTCCCCCCAGATAATTGAGTTACATAGTACAACTTAAGCTTATAAAGGTGGTAGAAGTCACCACGGTAGTCACATTTTTTTATGGAAAATTACCCTCTTCTGCAACGTAAGGACATTGCATAGTGCGCGGTGATGCCACCGCGTACTTTCTGAGGCAGAGCCCGACACACTCACACTCTCTATGTTCAATGAAAACACCACACTTTATGGCATATTTTCCGTTTGTGTCAATATCAATATATGATAAAATAAACTTGTTTTTTTTTCCAACGGACAGCAAGCAGTTACTTAGTTTGTGTTCCCCATAAAATTAGAAAATTTTGAGAATTTTCAGGCAAAAAAAAAAAAAATACGCCATCCACCAAATTCTCAACGCTAAACCGCCGCAAGGAAAACCCCACAAAAAAAAAACAAAACCCGACGAACTGTAGTATGTAGTAATAAAGAGTCCCGTAAAGAATTGAATATCTTTTGTGTGATCCGAGGTGTAGGACTTGCAGATAATTCAAGGCTCAAAATTGATGAAAGAGCTGAGAAAAACGCATGGCATTACCTGGCCCGGCTTAGAGGCGTCTTTAATTGAGTAACTCCTTCTACAATCGTCATCCAGATGGCAAAGGAGCGCAATAATTTATGTCACGTAGGTGCCGAAGGGTGTTTACATCAATGCGATATGTTGACATAGCAATTTCACACAATTTCAAATTTCCGGCTTAAGCCTTCATGTAAAGGTAAGCTTAACTTGTGTAATTAATCTATATTGATGCCGTTCGGTGGATGAAGTGTCTCGGGGCGGAAATTGGCTTCCATCTGGGAATTCTTTCCTCTTCAGCGGTCACGGGGTAAACGTTTCTGCCTATGGTAGTGACGTGCTATAGTAAGCAGTAAATAAATCCTCTTGCGGCAGCTTGCTTGCACACAGTTCGTAACCGCTATTTTGTCTCAGCCGCGTAGAATTACTGCACCAATCTAATTTGATGCAGATTATAATGATAAGAATGTGATGGACACAGCAATGCCGATCAAGTACTCGTTATCTGATATAATGTCTATGAAAACGCAAAGTCTTAACGTTGATAATTCCTGAAAAATGGACAAAAGTGAGATTGGGGTCCCATGGTATGTTTATAACGTGTTTAAGTGCTCATACAAGTGCAACACAGAGAGTGCATTTCCTTGCAGGACGGAGAACCCGTATAATCCCTTTAAGGAATAATTAGAAGGCGCAAAATGGGAAATATTTTATATCTCACTATTTTTGCATCTCACAATTATTTATCTATCGGTATGTGTTTCGAGAGAGGAATAAATATGTTTATGAATTATTCGATAAATTTAATGGTGCTGGAAATTGACAATTTTGATTTGACAATGACAGCTGAAAATTGGGACCCCGCCCCTGATGTTGTGGGAAACTGGTGGTTGAGATGGTCCCCTAACCCAAACAACAAAATTTGAACACAAATCGGCTCAAGCTGTTGCTGAGAGATATAGTAATACAG
The DNA here is from genome assembly GCA_036785665.1 of Chirona hameri. Lineage (NCBI taxonomy): Eukaryota > Metazoa > Arthropoda > Thecostraca > Balanomorpha > Balanidae > Chirona > Chirona hameri. Next base: position 3,935 of record JAXIVJ010003774.1, read on the forward strand.
GGGTTGTGCACGTGCGCAACTGCAGTGTCCACCCCACCCCCTGAGTTGTGCATGAAAGGAGGCGGTTGAGGGGTCCCTAACAACACACGAAATTTGCACATCATCTTGCCCAGCCGTAGCGGTAGTTATTGGCGATGAGAAGACACTTTTCAACACCCCTCACGCGGCACGCGCCACGCCGCAGTGGTACTCACCACACATGGAGTCGGCACGGTCTCATACAGGGTAGAGCTAGATGGGGCTGCTCAGCAAAGAAGTCCGCTCTGTCAATCGGACGTGCGGGTTGCAGAGATAGGAGCTTACATCTAAAACCGTCAGCCCGAGGTGGGGTCGGGTCGGGTCGGGGCGGGTCTGACCGTCGGGAGTCGGGTCGGGTCGGGTCGGGTCGGGCCGGGCGGGCCGAGGCCCGGCCGGGCCGGTGCCGGGCCGGGTCGGGTCGGGTCGGGTCGGGTCGGGTCGGGTCGGGTCGGGTCGGGTCGGATCGGATCGATCGGGTCGGGTCGGAGTCGGGGGTCGGGTCGGGCCGGGTCGGGCCCCGTCATAATCAGCTTTTTTCCTCATACACCACGGGAAGGACAGAGCGAGCGCTTCGCGTTCGTTCGTAATACAATGATAGCACGTCGTAGATATTGCGAGGTCAAAGCAGTCCTTCGGTAGCTCGTCCAACCCACTACGAGTGAATAGGTTAGCTACGCGAGATACAAACTACTCCGTAACATGTCAACGACTCAAAACGTGCTGTGTTAAAACAAGGTAAGGGTCCGCAGATTTACGCTAATGCTTGTATGCTTGTCTAATATGACACCGCTTGTATAAATGAGCTACAGTGTTGCATGGCTCACCATGAGTATTTGAGTAAGCCGTTTCCGATGCGTTCATTTGTCTAAATTGCTGCCCAAAAGACAAGCAACCGGACAGTGTTTACACCGATTTTTTTTCGTCCGAAAGAATTTAAAGGTCGACTTAATTTGTGTGGCATGTTTCGTCGTTTTTGCCTCGGTGATCCATCAGCGGACTGGTTCGGTCTCCGTCGATGGGTCGGTGGCGGACCGTCGCCGTCTGTCCGACTGTCGTGCCACACCTCTGTCTTTCGTGGCGTCCGGGTGACATGGACATTGAACATTAGACACCGAGCAGACACCGGAGTCTGGCATCCGTCTGTGGCCGGATCTGTGGCTGTCCCGATGTCGGTCTGAAATACTTTTAACATTTATTATTTCTCTCTCGTTTCGAGCGACAGAGCTAACCGGGCATCTGTGTGCGTACACGAGTTTTCCGGACGGCTCCGGTTAGTACCAGGGTCCCACAGAGACTGCGTTAGCGTCTCGAGACGACAAGACCCAGGGTCCACAGAGACTGCGTTAGCGTCTCGGAGACAGGCCCAGGGTCCACAGAGACTGCGTTAGCGTCTCGGAGGACGACAGGGCCAGGGTGTCCGACCGAGACTGCGTTAGCGTCTCTGAGACAGGCCCAGGGTCCCACAGAGACTGCGTTAGCGTCTCGAGACCAAGCCCAGGGTCCACAGAGACTGCGTTAGCGTCTCGGAGACGACAGGCCCAGGGTCCACAGAGACTGCGTTAGCGTCTCTGATACAGGCCCAGGGTCCACAGAGACTGCGTTAGCGTCTCGGAGACAAGCCACGTTCGTGCGCGGCGGGCGTGGGTTTGTATAAGCGCTGTGAGGGCGGCTGCCCGGGTGCACGGAGGGTGGGGGGGGGGTAGGTTTTTTGCGTTGAGAAGGCGCTGCGTAGCGATCGGAGACAAGCCCAGGGTCCACAGAGACTGCGTTAGCGTCTCGGAGACAGACCCAGGGTCCACAGAGACTGCGTTAGCGTCTCGGAGACAAGCCCAGGGTCCACAGAGGACGTGCGTTAGCGTCCTCGGAGACGACAGGCCGGGTCCCACAGAGACTGCGTTAGCGTACTCGGTGAGGACGACAGGCCAGTAGTGGTGGCTGGTTAATGGCTGGTATTGGCTGGTAATTAGCGTCTCGGCAAAACAGACCAGTGAATGTCTGGGGGCGCACGTCATCCAGTCGTCTGCGTGGACGTGTTGTCGTGGTTGTCACTATCCCTAGTGAGCCGCTCAGGTCGTTATCGGTTAAGAGTACGCTGGAGCACAGTTTGGGCAGTCTCGACATGTTATCCAATTTTGTTAAGACATTCAGCGCTCTTTTTTACAAAGTGTTGCTCACAAAATGTTCTTGGTTGTGTCACTGTCATTGTGTGTGCGCATTTGTATAATGAGTACGACTGCTCGCGGAAGAGCTGGAGTCGGTATATGAATTAGTCGGACTCGGCAGTTTGGCAGATGTTGGAGCCGAAGGCTGAAAATTAGCGGATGCTAACTCCAACCACTGACCAGTGACCTATCTCGATTCCCATGAGGGCAACATTTACTGAGTCAGTTGACATTAATAGTAACTTCGAACTCTAACTCTTTGGTAACTTAAAAGTGAATGTTTCACCTTTCTGAAAGTTGTGAAATATACGCTGGTTGTAGTAGAAAATATGAAGTAAGTGCTGCTGAAAACGAGGTGATATTTTTCAACGTCGAAAAACCACTTAACTTATACAAATTAAGTTTTTTAAATTTGTGTTGATAACGTCATTATTGAGCTATAGACCGCCGCTGATTGGCTGACAAAGTGGGATTGGCTTAAAAAGTGTCTGTCAGCCGAATCAGCGGCTGCACCAGCCTGGGTGCAATTGCAAAATGGTAAATTAAATTGGCCTTAAAAACGGTTAAGTTTTGGGAAAAATTGACCTTAGTAATTTAGACATTTCAATAACGGCCCAAGATAATGGCTTTCTCAGTTTAAACTAATACCAAGGTGAAATATTCCCTTTAACAGCAAAGGGCTACACTTATTTTGTTCCTGCAGACCAAATTATCAGGGTAGCTGGGGCATGGGAATACGTTCGTATTAACCATTTATTGTATTCGGTCACCAGTCTTGATGCATTAATATATCTCCCATATGTCAAACCAGAAGAATGTTAAGAGTGACTCCATTTGCCGAACATCAGCAACGCAACATTGAAATCATGCTTCAATATATTCAAACATGTACATTTTAACTTATCCACCATATTACTGTCCCTACCTATGTCGCTGCGAATGGACCCTCGGATGTTTATTAGTCAGGTGGATCTGAGCTGGTTACAAAGAAGTAGCTGAAGAAGCGGAGTCGATGTTCTCGAGGTGGGAGTGGGAGTTGATGAAAACCCATTGACTCTGGATTGGGCAATGGGCATTTAATGAAATATTCATCAAGCGATTATCAATCCAATGCATACTAAAACATTTTTAATTGACTTTGAACAATCGCTGACGTCTAAAATATGGTTGGTTTGAGTGGGTATAAGTAAACACTGCTATATCGCAGAGCTCCTCCATCCTCATGTCTATCGTCTATGTGTATTGTATAAAGTGTATGTTAGCAAGTGTTTTGTCTATGAAGCAGCATAAGTCATGGTTATGAAACTGTATTTCTGGGGTATTTGTATTAAATATGTATAAACTGATGTATTAACAACCCACACACTCCAAACTCTATCTCTAGTAACAAACCCTGTTTATTCTGGATACATTGAAATAGGATACTGTAATTTCCTACATGACACAGATTGTCATTTGACCTTATTAAATAGGTCTATTAATAGAGCCTTATTGATAGGTCAATTAATATAGCTTTATTAGCAGGTCTATTAATAAGGCCATAATAATGATGTGGTAGTGAGAGTAGTTATCATCACACCTGTGTCATCACACCTGTGTCATCATCACACTGTATCATCACACCTGTATCATCACATCCTGTATCATCACACCTGTTATCATCACACCTGTATCTTCACACCTGTATCATCACACCCTGTATCATCACACCTTGTATCATCACACCTGTGTCATCACACCTGTGTCATCATCACACCTGTATCATCACACCTGTGATCATCATCACACCTGTATCATCACACCTGTATCATCACACTGTATCATCACACCTGTATCATCACACCTGTATCATCACACACCTGTGTCATCACAACCTGTTCATCACACCTGTATCAGCACACCTGTGTCATCACACTGTGTCATCATACACCTGTGTAGTTATCACCACACCTGTAACGGCGCCGTTTGTTTACTGTTGATAAAGTAATATATTTAAACTTGCTGCTGATGACATGTTGCAATATCTTCTGTACATTTTTCTTCTTCTCCTTTTTCAACCTTATGAGTTATGCGTTTTCTTCAACAGCTCTTAGATTGTCATTGAGAAGTGTTTGCTAAAAATACTAGCCGAGTGACAAATTGAACTAGCCGATATTTTGCAGCTAGCGAGCCGGAATTTACTGTCGATAGCTCGCTAATACACGCCGAGCTGTTATTGGACAGCGCCGTTATTGGACAGCGCCGTTATTGGACAGCGCCGTTATTGGACAGCGCCGTTATTGGACAGCGCCGTTATTGGACAGCGCCGTTTATTGGACAGCGCCGTTATTGGACAGCGCCGTTATTGGACAGCGCAGTTATTGGACCAGCGCCGTTATTGGACAGCGCCGTTATTGGACAGCGCCGTTATTGGACAGCGCCGTTATTGGACAGCGCCGTTATTGGACAGCGCCGTTATTGGAGACAGCGCCGTTATTGGACAAGCGCCGTTATTGGGACAGCGCCGTTATTGGACAGCGCCGTTATTCTGGACAGCGACCGTTATTGGACAGCCCGCGGTTATTGGACAGCGCCGTTATTGGACAGCTGCCGTTATTGGACAGCGCCGTTATTGGACAGCGCATTATTGGACAGCGTCGTTATTTGGACAGCGGCGTTATTGGACCAGCGCCGCTTATTGGACCAGCGCCGGTTATTGGACCAGCGCCGTTATTGGACAGCGCCGTTATTGGACAGCGCCGTTATTGGACAGCGCCGTTATTGGACAGCGCCGTTATTGGACAGCGCATTTATTGGACAGCGGCGCGTTATTGACAGCGCCGTTATTGGACAGCGCCGTTATTGGACAGGCGCCGTTATTGGACAGCGCCGTTATTGGACAGACGCCCGTTATTGAGGATCAGTGCGCCGTTATTGGACAGCGCCGTTATTGGACAGCGCATTTATTGGACAGCGGCGTTATTGGACAGCGCCTGTGCCAACTGCCATTAATTATTCAACTGGAGTGACGGCCGTCGATGAAACGCCCGATATTGCGCTGGTACTTTAATATCATTGCTATTCCCTCTGCATCTGCTTGCTTCACATCATCGCGCTGTGGTTCTCTAGGATTTCTCCTGACGTGATTCGATTTCCATTGGTCACGTCGTTCAGTAGTGTGACTGCCCCGGCCGGCTTTCCCAGCCCTCGGGCAGGTCGGATGGTAACCCGGCGATTCCCCCAGAGAAACCACATCACCGACGCGCTCTGTCGAGTCTACCCCGGCCTGGTTCGGTAACCGGCGACTCCCCCAGAACCACATCACCGCGCGCTCTGTGTCGAGTCTACACCCGGCCGGTCTCGGTAACCGGCGACTCCCCCAGAGAACCACATCACCGCGGCGCTCTACTTCTTGTCTACCCCGTGCGGGTCTCGGTAAACGGCGACTCTCCCCACGACACGAGCATTTCACCGTGGAGCTCTGTCGAGTCTACCCGGGCCGGTCTCGGTAACCGGCGACTCCCCCAGAACCACATCACCGCGCGCTGCAGTCGAGTCTACCCGGGTCGGTCCTCGGTAACGCGGCGACTCCCCCAGAACCACATCACCGCGCGCTCTGTCGAGTCTACCGGCCGGTCTCGGTAACCGGCGACTCCCCCAGAGAACCACATCACCGCGCGCTCTGTCGAGTCTACCCTGCCGGTCTCGGTAAACGGCGACTCCCCCAGATCATATCACCGTGAGCTCTGTCGAGTCTACCCGGCCCGGTCTCGGTAACCGCGGCGACTCCCCCAGAACCACATCACCGCGCGCTCTGTCGAGTCTACCCGGCCGGTCTCGGTAACCGGCGACTCCCCAAGAGAACCACATCACCGCGCTCGCTCTGTCGAGTCTACCCGGCCGGCTC
>JAXIVJ010003774.1:15000-17500 GCA_036785665.1 Chirona hameri
ATAGTTCATCTAGCTGAGAGTGGGCTAGCTAATCGTACGAGTATGTCCCGGCCTTTCTCAAATGAGAGCGGAAAGCTGTAATTGCGACAATGCGTCCGCTCTCGTGTCAGGACGTTATTTTTGCTGCTCCGTTCTGGAAGCGAAGAGGCTTTTCTCTCACCCGTCATGCTGTCATCGTCGTGCCTAACGAGTTACCTGTTGGGATATGGTTTCGACAGTACGCACGTGTTTTTTTTCAAAGAAAGAGTGTGGCATGCAACTCGTTAACAATCACATGCAGTGGTACTGTGATGCGACACGGCTCTTTTTCGTGTTCACACACATGTATTATTTGGTGTTGATTGCTCGTTTTGCCTGGACGTTTTCCCTATCGTCCCTCCACTCACTCCGGCACACTGTGTTCTCCCCTATTGGAAGGCAGGATGAGCGCCGGTGATTGGTGCGCGTGCTGGCTCAGTGGGGCGCGATTTTACGTGATTAGACCGGCAATTTTCGTCGATTTATCATGATTTCGGGGATATAGGCGTCGGCGGCGGTGGTGGTGTCGGGAACGGTGGTACCGGGCTTTCTTTATGGCTCCCCTCGACCCCAATACAGTCAATATACCGGCGTGTGCCTGTCAGTAGCAGGAAGGGTTGTGTACAGCCGGGCAGACAGACGGATTGGGCGCCGGTCCTGGCAGAATGCTGATGTAAAGATGAAGCAATTCTGTTGATTGTGCGCTTACATTGTTGGCAGTTCTGATTCAGGTGTATTTGAATTCATCCAGCGGGAACTATCAAATACTTGATGGTGTGCCAAATATCCAATGCTCACAGCCCGATGCAAAAATTTCATCTGATACTCTATACCAAATACAAAAGAACTAACTAGAGGGGGCTCCATGACCTGGCAAATCCTGAATCGCTGAATACAGCGACATTTTTGTAATGATATAACATCAATGAATCGTGTTCTTAGTAACTATTTGAACCTATGTCTATATAGTTATCGTCCATTTTTCTTCGTCACTTGAAGTATTTTTAAGACGTCCTTCAAGACCTTTTCATTTTCATATTGTCATCTTAGAATATTGTTCCGAATTGCACCTTAGGACAGTCATTTGGAGTTTTTCTTTCAAAATTATGCTTCAAATGGAAATAATGTATTAATGCCAGTGACCTCGATGGTGCTACACCTCATTTATGCGCATATAATGAGGAAAATCAAACGTGCATCTTTAGTTCGTCCAGAAGCTCAAGCGGTCAGTTTCAATTCTACTTTGTTCGGTATGTTCAAGTTTATAATCCTGCATATTGATGATGCTCCGTTTGGCTATTGTAATAATACATTTATACATTTGTTTTACATCTTTGATATGATCAATGTAAATGTAGAGTTGTAATTTGTCTTCCGACTTGAAATATTGCCTTATTACATTTGCATTATTGCAAGCGGTATACTCAAATAATTTTACAAAAGACATTTGAGCTGACATGTCGTGTTTGAGATTTACTTGCGTAAAAGTAAATTATTTTCATTCTGAAAGGTCAAGGTTTAATAAGAAAAACTGCCCAAACTTCAGAGCCTCAGATCTGCTCGACTCACACACACACACACATGTAATCAGAGTTGTAGCGCTTGCTGGAAATAGTATGATCTGACATGCTTTGCTCACTGTGGAGCAATGTAAGGGAATAAAATAGCCAAATGCTATTGTCTCTTTCTGGATTTTGTTTTATATATTTTTGCCGGGGTTCAAAATCGACAGAAAGTCTCCAGAGCTTTGATTTTAGAGAGTAATATTATCTCAAATATTTCTCATTTGAGTTACATCCAGGGTGTTCAATAAAATGTATCCACTTGGAAATATTACGATAACTCCGGTAGTTTTGGTCGCAGGTCTTCAATCTTTACCAGCATTGGAAAGCTGATGAAATTCTACATCACATATGTGATAACCAACCCCATTGAAGTTATATTCACTTGCTTCACCGCAGCAAAAAAGACTGAAAATGCGACAAAAACATAGCTATATTTCCGCAAGATCTTACACAGATCTGAGAGCAGCAAACAGCAGGTCCTAAGTGCTGGATCAAACACGCTCATGGGCAGCAAACAGTAACGACATGAAAGAACAGGGCATGTCTGACAACAACGAAGTTACGACACTCGGGGCGCCACTCTGACCAAGCCATGGCGGCGACATCACATCAGATGCTTCGGAAGTGTCGGCCGCCCGACTCCACACAAAGCAGTATCCTGCGGCGCATGTTGGCCATGACCTTGCGGACACATGTCGGCTGTGATGGGTGGCCAGGATCTCCCTGATGCCTTGCTTCAGGTCAAAAGAAAACACTAAAGCTCAGGTCGGGTGACCTGGCCGGCCACGGGAAATTCCGTCTTCTGCAAGATGAGCCTGTCAGCGAACCTGGCCTTGAGTGCGTCCAGGCTGAAATGGGCGGTGTGTGCAGTGGCACCGTCTTGTTGTATCACACATCTCCGTTTCCGTTCCGGATCT
>JAXIVJ010003774.1:32500-90085 GCA_036785665.1 Chirona hameri
ACGTGCAAGCGACTGCTATCATGCTATGACAAATGGCACGTTATCAAAGAAATGTCCGGTATCTTGCGCGGCGCCCCCACAGGGCCGCGCGCCTGTGCGGCGGCCCCGCTCGACGCCGCGCCGGCCCACCGCACGGCGGCGGCCCGGGAGAACATAAGGCGGTCGGACCGGCCTGGGCCCCCGGCCCCCGCGGCGGAAAACACAACGAATGGCGAAGGCAAAACATTAAAACAACGAATCAAGCTTATCGCGTACTTCATCGAGTAACAAAATCATTTGCGAAACCCCGTCACTTGCGATAAAATGTGCTTGCATTCTTTCCTGGCTCGGTACACTTGTCAACTTCATATTAGTTTTTAACTAGTCTCCAAAATACATCTACCGACAGCGTTTCACCTTTTAGTTGCGTGTTCACAATGTACTGCTTGGCCAAGAGAATTAGGTAGTTCGCAATCAGCCCTGCTCTTTTGCACCCAAAGATGACCAACTCGGGTCCGAGGCGCACCCGGCTGCCTAGCTTCCTATTCAATTCCTGCATGACCTCCCTCCAAAACCTGACGGTGTCATTACAGCTGTATAGGAAGCGGTACAGGTTGTCCACCTGCATGCAGTAACAACATTGCGGTGATTGTATGATTTTACGGTCAAACAAAACTCAATTGTTGGTACTTATCTGTTGATTATTCTGTACTGAAGCGTTTGCAATTTCGTTAAGATGCCTACTTCATAAGGTAGGCGATATTTCTGCCTCCACCTCTCCTCTGAAAATATAAAATGCTCCGCTGACCATTTTTTCTTACACGTTGGAATTACATCATTGGGAATAAGAGATAGGTAAAAATGTTTGCACGATGCATTCACGAGGTCTATTTCCGCATCACTCACCACTATTGTCACTTTCGTATCGGACATCAGTGGAGAAGACGAGCCTGTTTCTATTCGCCCTGATGATTGCTTTCCACTCCCCTGATATTGCATGTTTAAAACATTGATACGAATAGGGATTCATCGTTTTATCTGGATATTCCCCGCGGAGCGAATTGTAGTCCAAAGCTTCTCCATTTCTGACGATGTGTCCAATTTATTTGATACCTTGTCGGTGCATATTTGGGAAGAATGCCACCTCGCGATCTATCTGTATTCCTGTGTTTCTGTGTGTTTTGATGTTTCTGTGAATCTGTGCTGTTGTGCTGCTGGTGTTTCTGTGCGAGTGCGAGTGTTTGTCTGCGTGTGTGTCTGTGTGTGCCGGCCGGCCAGGCGGCGCGCAGTCGGCATTGATCAGTGACGAACCGGCAGCGTCAAGACCGACGCGGCGAGCCGGGCCGTGCCGCCGCTGCCGACGACCGCGCGCACCGGCACCGCTGGCGGCCGGGGCTCTCTGTGCCGGCCGACCGGCCAGTGACCGGCGTGGGCAGCGGGAGTGAGGTGTGCGTGCTCACCGGACGGGAGCGACCCGACCCGACCCGACCTGACCCGACCCTGTCTGACCAGGTCCGACCAGGCCCGACCAGGTCCGAGGGGCCCGGTCCGACCCGGTCCGACTCGACCCGACCCGACCCGGTCTGGTCTGACTCGGCCCGGTCCGGCCGGACTTCACCGGCCCGGCCTGGTCCGGTGAGACCGTTGACCGACCCGGCCTGGTCCGGTGAGACCGTTGACCGACCCGGCCTGGTCCGGTGAGACCGTTGACCGACCCGGCCTGGTCCGGTGAGACCGGTGACCGACCCGGCCTGGTCCGGTGAGACCAGTGACCGACCCAGCCTGGTCCGGTGAGACCAGTGACCGACCCAGCCTGGTCCGGCCGGACTTCACCGGCCCGGCCTGGTCCGGTGAGACCGTTGACCGACCCGGCCTGGTCCGGTGAGACTGGTGACCGACCCGGCCTGGTCCGGTGACACCGTTGACCGACCCAGCCTGGTCGGGTGAGACCGGTGGCCGGTGACAGACCGGTCTCAGCTGGTACAGACTACAGAGGAGAGAGACCGCTGGTCTGCCGCGTGCTCACTGCTGTGGGGACCTGCCCCGGGTGCCAGAGGGGTCCAGCTGGGTTAGAGGTCACCAGGGACAGGCAGGGGGTAGTTCAGCCGGCTCCTGGTCCAAGGAAGGGATACTGTAGGGGGCCTGATCTGGGAGCGGGTTCTTTGGAGGGGGGGGGGGGGGGGGGGGGGGCTTTGGGAAGAGCTAATGGTACGGTGTTTTGTGAAATTAATCCTGTAGGAAATAGCATTACCAGCATCTATTATTGCGACTTACGATGTATGCTATCGTGTAGACCATATTTAAGACTGTAAGAAAAGTAGCCTTACCATAACGTCGTCCAAGGGATGCAAGGAGTCGGGAGTGCAATTAGTTACGTTAGCAATCAAGTTTTGATGTGGCTACCGCAGTGCTTATAATACAGTCGATTAGGTTATAAGGAATACATGTTTATACTTCTCCAAGCATGCTGCTTAAGAATCTTATATCTGAATGGGATATTGGTAAAAGCTGCTTTTAATAGCAGATTAAAAATAGTAAATGAACTTAGATGTGAGTGTATGTGTATGAACTAACGGACTTCTTGTTCCGGCTACTCCCTGTAAAATCTTATATATAATCGTATAAAGGTATTTTTAGTTTGCACATAGTACTCGTAGTTGTCAATTCAGATTTCAGAAGCCCCAAAAGAACCGTTGTTGTGGAACCATGGGCGTTTTTTTACCTACCCATCCATTCACTGAACATCATGCCTAGACTGGTATTATCTTTCTGAAGAAAAAAAACAAAGAAATCAAAGCTATTTGTTTTCTTGAACGATGGTAAGGAGCTCATTTCCAGGTTCGGATGCAACGGCAAAACATATTGTTGTATGTTTAAGTTAAAGATCACTTGTACTACGAGTTAATATTATAACTTGAGGCAGAAACGCACTACTTTCTTCTTCAAAACATAGTGACAGTGCAATGTTGAAGATAACTAAACGCTGACAACTAAACGATTGGATTCATTAAACTCCCATATTGTATTTATTACTATGACATTTTATTGACGGAGATATATTAATTCCGCCTGGATACGTTCCATATAAAAACGAGAATAACACAAAATCATCCCTAGCAAACCTCTGAAGGAAAGAAAATTCAAATTGTAAGTACCTATGCCAATCCATGCATTCCTCTTCATATACGATAACAGGATAAGGTTCATGTGAACCTCCGTATCTGGATGTAAACTAAATTATTAACGTAAAGGTAACTAACTACTAACTAGGTAAAGGTAACTGCTGAGTTGAAGTCTCCCAAGTATGTCTCCCTTCTCGGCATTTGCAGATCGTGTTTATTTTAGGCAAAACGGTGCTTTGAACTGCATTACCTGCGACGTAGCTGTCAATACTAAATAGGCTCAGGGGGCTCAGGGGGCTTTACTTCAAAAGTTTCTGAAAGTTGAAGTCTTGAAGGTATCAGTGGGCAGGTTGAAATGAAGCATGCGCATTCTGTTCGATTTCTGTTTAACAATATTCAGACGTATTTCTCTAATTTCCGTCAATTTCTTTACTGACTACGTAATGTGTGTGATCTTACGTCACGTGATGTGATATTTATGGCACAAGTTATCCTGGAATGAAATTAAGAGATAATTTTCCAGTCATGGATTACTGTGGTACCTATGTCTTGAAGAAATAAGTGCAACACTTTGTAATCATCATCGGAGGAAATTCCTAGTACTTGTATGCTAATATTGAATGAACATATCAGGAGTAATTACGTCTAAGTTCGTGACCTTACGTAATTTTTCCGTAAGCCGCTTAAACTCCGAATAGTTTCGGCAGTATTTTGTTTTAAGAAACGATTGGAATGCCCTTTTATCAAGATATATGATTAAATTAATACATTGCAATTGCTTTGGTTTTCAACAATGTGCACTGAACTATATTTCGTTTTTTTTCATTTGATATCAAAGAACGGTTCGCACTATATGTGCTATTATTACATTGTAAATTCCAACGATATTGTTACGTATTAGCCAATATGCAATGCGTCGAACAACAATATTAGGAATTTTGATCAAGAGTAGGTATTGCAATGTGTATGCTTCTTAAAAATAATATCCACATTGTATGTGTTTAATAATTGGTTGTATTTCTCTCCAGTAAAATGTGATTTATTTGTTGTCATGACTATCTTAAAGTTATTCTTAAGATAGTCATGAACCTAAGATAGTCATTATTCTGAGTTCTGACGAACAATGCATTCTCTCTTGTGTTACAAATAGTGATTCTTAGGATTATCTTAGCAACTGGCGGAGTTTTGGAACAATACTCCAATGGGAAGTGTCGTCGAATTTATGTAGGTATGTATGTTTAGATGCACCTTTGTATGTCCAAAGTTTGCAAGTGCCAATGATGAAGGAATTTAGAAATAGTTTAGCTTTTCTTGAACAGCTGTCTTTAGAAACAGCTGTTTCAGGACATTACATTGTTTACTCGTTTTCTACGTTAACAAGTATTTGATGCGAAATTCTTCATGTGATTTTTCATTTGTTAAATTTTTATCTTGGAACGTATTATTGATTAGTGTATGGTGTAGAACTATTGCGAAGGTTAAATATATTGAGCGGCGAGCTGGTTATTCTGAAAGCGGTGTCGAAAAGTAGGATTGGTGACGGCGGCTGATATCAAGCCACCTGCAGTCCAGTCTCGGATATGACCGACCACGAGTGTGAGCACCTAAGACCGTGTAGAAGTTTGTTTTCGATTGGGACGGTCTGGTGACGAGACAGTTCCAACTGACTTGCCAATACTATCAGCTGACTGGCTAATACTATCAGCTGACTGGCCAATACTATCAGCTGACTGGCCAATACTATCAGCTGACTGGCCAATACTATCAGCTGACGGATCATTGAAATAAGCTGACGGATCATTGAAATCAGCTGACGGATCATTGGAATCAGCTGACGGATCGTTGAAATCAGCTGACGGGCCATTTAAATCAGCTGACGGATCACGCTGAACTCAGCTGGCGGGTTATTGAGATCAGTTGTCTGATCACTGCACTGTCAGCTAGCATCGCCCCGACTGTAATTGCTTGCGGAAAGCTCATCCGTCCACAGTCTCCCATTTGTTGTCCCTTTAGAACTCGTCCCCAGGAGGCAGAATGTTACGACTGCGTTTACACCTCGTCACGAAACGATGCCCAGTGATTTCCCGATGGGTTTCTTTTCAGTCAGTCAACGATGTTACCGTTGCCATTCGTCAGACTTTTTCATGTTTGTGTTGTATTGTGTACTGGCTGTTTGCGACTTAAAGAACAATCCTTCCTTAGCATATTCTGTCGCGGAAACCTTTTCCCCGCCAGCCAATGTCGCGTTTTAATTCATCGTCAATATTCGATGTTGGATGGTAAAATTGTATGTGGTGATCGAAGCGTTTGATTGCCCCTGCACTACATTTGAATCTCCTCATCTGAAACATTCCATTCTTTTTGCTATTGTCTTTTGAAACTCTCATTTGTCCCACCTGATTTTCTCATTTTCTCCCCATCATAATCTCTTCCTCCTTCTCTTAGCCATCTTTTCACCCTGTACCTCATGTCTCATGACACCTGCCCCCCTGTTTCCCCTCCGGGCGCCTTCACCTCACGACCACCGTCGAAGCCGGGGTCCGCCGGCACTGGCGCTGCAGGGCTCATCTGGACTCAGACGGCACTTGAGCTGAATTCCCGTCATTAATTTCACTGAAATAGCCGCCGTGTGGCCGTAGGTCTCCTGCTGCCTGGCGGGCCACCGGCGGCGGCCGTGCGACGTCGAGTCACCATGAGCTCACTGCTCCACTGCTCACGGGCCAGTGACCGCCGCTGAGCCGGCCGGCTGCGGCGGCGGGAGCCAGCGAGCCGCGAGCGGTGCTGGCGAGCGGTGCCCGCCGTCGCCGACACGCACTCGGCACGTGCGATGCTTACTGAGAGGCTGGGTGAGGCGGCGAGTGGGTCGAGTTGCGGGTCTGGCAGAAGTGGTCATGATGGCAGCAGTGACCAGACTGGTAGCAGTGGTCAGACTGATGACAGGAGTGATCAGGATGACAGGAGGCTAACAGCAGTGACCAGACTGGTAGCAGTGGTCAGACGGATGACAGGAGTGATCAGGATGACAGGAGGCTAACAGCAGTGACCAGACTGGTAGCAGTGGGCAGACGGATGACAGGAGTGATCAGGATGACAGGAGGCTAACAGGAGAGGTCAGACTGGTAGCAGTGGTCAGACGGATGACAGGAGTGATCAGGATGACAGGAGGCTAACAGCAGTGACCAGACTGGTAGCAGTGGTCAGACGGATGACAGGAGTGATCAGGATGACAGGAGGCTAACAGCAGTGACCAGACTGGTAGCAGTGGGCAGACGGATGACAGGAGTGATCAGGATGACAGGAGGCTAACAGGAGAGGTCAGACTGGTAGCAGTGGTCAGACGGATGACAGGAGTGATCAGGATGACAGGAGGCTAACAGCAGTGACCAGACTGGTAGCAGTGGTCAGACTGATGACAGGAGTGATCAGGATGGCAGGAGGCTAACAGGAGAGGTCAGACTGGTAGCAGTGGGCAGACGGATGACAGGAGTGATCAGGATGACAGGAGGCTAACAGCAGTGACCAGACTGGTAGCAGTGGTCAGACTGATGACAGGAGTGATCAGGATGGCAGGAGGCTAACAGGAGAGGTCAGACTGGTAGCAGTGGGCAGACGGATGACAGGAGTGATCAGGATGACAGGAGGCTAACAGCAGTGACCAGACTGGTAGCAGTGGTCAGACTGATGACAGGAGTGATCAGGATGACAGGAGGCTAACAGCAGTGACCAGACTGGTAGCAGTGGTCAGACTGATGACAGGAGTGATCAGGATGGCAGGAGGCTAACAGGAGAGGTCAGACTGGTAGCAGTGGGCAGACGGATGACAGGAGTGATCAGGATGACAGGAGGCTAACAGCAGTGACCAGACTGGTAGCAGTGGTCAGACTGATGACAGGAGTGATCAGGATGGCAGGAGGCTAACAGGAGAGGTCAGACTGGTAGCAGTGGGCAGACGGATGACAGGAGTGATCAGGATGACAGGAGGCTAACAGCAGTGACCAGACTGGTAGCAGTGGTCAGACTGATGACAGGAGTGATCAGGATGACAGGAGGCTAACAGCAGTGACCAGACTGGTAGCAGTGGTCAGACTGATGACAGGAGTGATCAGGATGGCAGGAGGCTAACAGGAGAGGTCAGACTGGTAGCAGTGGGCAGACGGATGACAGGAGTGATCAGGATGACAGGAGGCTAACAGGAGAGGTCAGACTGGTAGCAGTGGGCAGACGGATGACAGGAGTGATCAGGATGACAGGAGGCTAACAGCAGTGACCAGACTGGTAGCAGTGGGCAGACGGATGACAGGAGTGATCAGGATGACAGGAGGCTAACAGCAGTGACCAGACTGGTAGCAGTGGTCAGACTGATGACAGGAGTGATCAGGATGACAGGAGGCTAACAGCAGTGACCAGACTGGTAGCAGTGGTCAGACTGATGACAGGAGTGATCAGAATGGCAGGAGGCTAACAGGAGAGGTCAGACTGGTAGCAGTGGGCAGACGGATGACAGGAGTGATCAGGATGACAGGAGGCTAACAGCAGTGACCAGACTGGTAGCAGTGGTCAGACTGATGACAGGAGTGATCAGGATGACAGGAGGCTAACAGCAGTGACCAGACTGGTAGCAGTGGTCAGACTGATGACAGGAGTGATCAGGATGGCAGGAGGCTAACAGGAGAGGTCAGACTGGTAGCAGTGGGCAGACGGATGACAGGAGTGATCAGGATGACAGGAGGCTAACAGCAGTGACCAGACTGGTAGCAGTGGTCAGACTGATGACAGGAGTGATCAGGATGGCAGGAGGCTAACAGGAGAGGTCAGACTGGTAGCAGTGGGCAGACGGATGACAGGAGTGATCAGGATGACAGGAGGCTAACAGCAGTGACCAGACTGGTAGCAGTGGTCAGACTGATGACAGGAGTGATCAGGATGACAGGAGGCTAACAGCAGTGACCAGACTGGTAGCAGTGGTCAGACTGATGACAGGAGTGATCAGGATGGCATGAGGCTAACAGGAGAGGTCAGACTGGTAGCAGTGGGCAGACGGATGACAGGAGTGATCAGGATGACAGGAGGCTAACATGAGTGGTCAGACTGGTAGCAGTGGTCAGACTGATGACAGGAGTGATCAGGATGACAGGAGGCTAACAGGAGTGACCAGACTGGTAGCAGTGGTCAGACTGATGACAGGAGTGATCAGGATGACAGGAGGCTAACAGGAGAGGTCAGACTGGTAGCAGTGGTCAGGCTGGAAGCAGTAGTTAGTAGTTAGGCGCATAGTATAAGCAATTTTGACTTGTCATCTCCAGAGCAGCGGGAAGCTCGTTACGTCGCGAGTTGCTGACGAATCAGCTCCGAGTACGGTTGTTTATCATTGTCATTTGTTTGCTCTGGTTTGTCTCTAATTGGCTATTTATGTTGATCAGGTGCCAGCCTAGCGGACTTAATTGGATCACATTACCATATCACCAATCTGTTCCGGTTTCCTTTCTGTCTAGGTGCAGTAGCGTAATTGGTAGGAGATGATGATTTGGTAGATGACCCTTCAAAAAGTGGGTCTGTTCCGGGTTTGAGAGGGCGCCAGAGGCGCCCTCTAAAAAGATAAAACTCCCAAAACATAGAACTAAGGGAGAAACAAAAACTAAAAATGGCCCGCCAGCATATGTGCGTGCGCCCCCAGCGCGGCGGCGTACCGAGTATACGGTCATTCAGGGCATAACCTGGTCCTTGGACCCGAGGCGCCCATTCAAAGCTGGCGCCCCTCCGATCAGTGACGGCGCCACTACTCCGGCCAGTGACGGTGCTCTTGCGGTCAGTGACGGCACCTCCCCTGTCATAGATGGCGTCCCCTGCCATATCGGCGCTTCTCCGGCCCGTGACAGCGCCCCTCCGGCCGGCGACGGCGCCCCTCCGACCAGTGACGGCGCCCCCTCCGGCCAGTGAAGGCGCCCCTCCGGCCAGTGACGGCACCCCACAAAATGTTAAAGGCATGACGAGAACGTGCGGAAGGAGAGGCGCCCCCCCCCCTCCTTGAAAAATGGTCGCCAATATTGGTGATGCCCCTGTAGATTGGGTGGCGCCCCCCAAGGCAATGGCCTGGTCTTTTGTGAATTTCAGCGCACGCCACTGTGCGCCCCTCTCCAAAAATGTGGCGCCCCTTGATTACAGGTCCGATGGCGGCAAGATGCCTTCCGAGGGCGGCAAGATGTCTTCCAAGGGTACCATGATGTTTTCCTAGGGTGGCATAATGCCCTGTGAGGGCGGAAAGATGCCTTCCGAGGACGACATGATGCCTTTCGAGGGCGGCAATATGTCTTCCGAGGGCGGCATAATGCGTTGTGACATTGCAGTCGGCGCCCCTGCATGCCTCTCGGGAGGGGGGGGGGGGCGCCCCTGCGAGTGCAGGTGTCGCCCGTCGAGTCGTGAGTGCCGGCGCTTGGATCAGCGCACCCATTGGATCGGAAATGAGGTTTCTTTTGGACTGGAGATGACGACCCCAACTGCCGCCCTCCCCCCCCCCCCCCCCCCCCTCCTCCCATCCCCTCCCAACATCATCCATGGCTGGCTCGGCCTCGGGCTCACGCAGAACGGCAGTGAGGCGATGGCTGGCCTGCCAACGGTTTTTTAAAATATATGTTTACCGAGCGGGCGCAAAGCGCCCGTGGGGTTTCTCGTCAATTTACTAGACAAATTTACATTTGACCCGGCCCGACACGGCCCGAACCGGCCGTACAGACGCTTTTCGGAAGCTGATAACTTTGCAACCACTGCTCCGATTGAGATCGGGTTTTCACCATTGTATAGGACCATCAAATCGATTTTGATTTGGTTATGGTGCGTTCTGATAAGGGTGGTACCACAGCGCGTGGCACCCGCAAACGTCGAAATGAACACAAATAATTTTTGAGCAAAAATGGCTTGATTTATCTAAGCATTCGTTTTTGTATACGCTGAAGCATACAGCACTCAGGACGCCCTTTAGGCGGATTCGAGAAAGGAGATCATGTACAATTTAATACAACTTAATTGTTATGTTGGCATGCATGGAGGCCTGCCAATTTTTATGGAGGACTAAAAGGACTAAAAGGACTATGTGTTACTACCACGTGTGCTCTCGTACCGTTTCATATTTCAAACCTGTTTTAGCTTTACCAGTGCGCGCTTGCTCGGTCATCGCCCAAAAAGGCGTTTTACTGGTTACCGAGCAGGCGCGAAGCGCCCGTGACTTACTAGCCTCCAGTCTCGTCTCCAGTCTCGTCAACTTACTAGCCAAATTTACATTTGACCCGGCCCGACCCGGCCATACAGACGCTTTTCGGAAGCTAATAACTTTGCAACCACTCCTCCGATTGACATTGGATTTTCACCATTGGATAGGACGATCAAATCAATTTTGTTTTTGGTATGGTGCGTTCTGATAGAGGTGGTACCACAGCGCGTGGCAGTTGGCACACGCGAACGTCGAAATGAACAAACAAACTTGCGAAAATGATTCTTGATATAAAAAAATGGCTGTATTATTCTAAGCATTAATTTATACGCCGAATCAGACTGGTTATTGATTCGACTCTGATTGAATCGATTGGAATCGTTCAATCAAAGTCTCTTGAATCAAAGAAAGTCGATTCACCACCGGATTTGTGTATTCATGAATCATGATTGAATCAAAACCCGCATAGAAACAAGGCTGATCGAATCAAGAAGACTGCAATGCTATTTCAATGGTGATTGGTATGGTGAACGTGATTTGATCCAAAAAAAAATTGATTCTTTGAATCGGAAAGAATAATTTCTCAAAATGGTTATCCATGAATCAAACGGTGACTGAATCATTCATATTCCAAAATTAATTGTGATTGAATCCTTCCAAAAAAAAGTGAATCAATAGCCAGTCTGCGCTGAGGCATGCAGCGCTCAGGACGTACTCCCTTTTGGCGGATTCGAGAAAGGAGATCATGAACAATTTAATACAATTTAATTTTTAAGTAGTTTGTCCCAGGAGTTATTAAGTTACCTTGGGAAGCAACAGATACCGTTCAGTTCCGCACCGCACTGTTTTAAGTTTGTAATGTCTGTCTTCCTTTATTTTGAAACGACTGCGCAGGAATTGGAAGCTTTCCGCGTCAAGTTAGCCAGATATTCAACTGACAGACATTCACAACTTAAAACCGTATAACTTTAAAAGTAGCCCATGTTCCAGGCTAATTGTACGTGTTTCGTGTTCACCGTGGCAAGGAGGACCACCTGCCAAGTTGCATGCGATTCTGAGGCGACAGGCCTCAAAACTGTAGATCTCTGAAACGGTATAGCTCTGAAAATAGCTCGTGTTCCAGGCTAACTTTACGTTTTTCGTGTTCAGCGTGGCAAGGAGGACCACCTGCGAAGTTTCAGGCGATTCGGAGGCGACGGGCCTCACAATTGTAGATTGCCCAATATCTGGCACTACTGCCAGATATTGGGCAATATCAATCTGCTGCTAATTTGACGTACGTTTTGTATTATTACTGAGGCCCTGATCGATCTGTCGTCAGCACGTTTGTCAGCACCATATCACAGCCCAGTATTCTGCTCACGGCATGTCACGTGATCACAAAGGTAGGCGGAATACTGGGCCGTGATTGGTAGGCAGGCAAAATACTGGGCCGTGATTATTGCTGACAAACATGCTAACAAACGTGCTGGCGCACATCGATCAGGGTCTATAAGGCGGGTGTTAATCTATTACCAACATGCTTAATTCATCACCTAAATGACCACTTTCTCATTGACTTCGATGTTAAAGCATCACCATTTATTTATCAAGCTTTTATCCTAAACTTACCTGACCTAACCTAACCTCACCTCACCTAACCTTCTATCCCTTAGAGCCAGTTTACATATTTTTAAAGAAGTCCTTCGACCAAAATCCTCAATATGTTGTGACGTTTCGGTGATTTTAAGTCATTTACGGTGATGAAGTTAGTAATTTCGGTGATGGGATTAATGTATTGCCTTACTAGAATAATCCTGTTTGGTTCTCGCCTAATTTGTTTGCCTTGTGAGTTGTGGGAAATATCAAATATGTGATATGTATTTTTATATCTCAGCTGTAATATATAAAAGGACCGGACCTGGACCATTGGCATCACTTTGCAAGTGCCTTTCTTGCAAGAAATGGCTAGTTGCTGAATCACACCATTTATGTACAACCTTATGATATTGATATTGGTTGATTATTGGTGTGTGTGTGCTACCATGAGGTAGTCCTTGCCTACTTTGATCCAACATGATGCCTTCTATTTTTTTTCTCTTCAGATTGCACACCTCGCTGTTGCTAAAATACGTCAGTAATGAGCTAATACAACCTATGTTCATTCTAAGGTGTTAAACTATTTTCAATTTTGCACATTTCGTTTTTCATTAGTCGCTTTTACTACCCCCCCCCCCCCCGTCGTCGACTTAATTACAACCCCAACGAAAAACAAAAAGTTCCGACTCTGAGGAGGTACTCCCTTTTGGCGGATTCGAGAAAGGAGATCATGAACAATTTAATAAAATTGTATTGTTATGTTGGCATGCATGGAGGCCTGATAATTTTTATGGAGGACTAAAAGGATTAAAAGGACTAAAAGGACTAAAAGGACTATGTGCAACTACCACGTGTGCTCCCGTACCGTTTCATATTTCAAACCTGTTTTAGCTTTACTAGAGCGCGCCCGCTCTGTCATCGCCCAAAAAGGCGTTTTACTTGTTTATCTAAGCATTAATGTATACGATGAAGCATGCAGCGTTCAGGACGTACACCCTTTTGGCGAAGTAGTTTGTCCCAGGAGTTATTAAGTTACTTTGGGAAGCAACAGATACCGCTCGGTTACCGCCGATTAAGGCGTTTTACTGGTTTATGTTGTTTACCCCTATTCCCTGCGGGGGGCAGATTCTGCCCCTCCCGGTGGATTTTTTCACTTGCCGCTTCTAAACCGTTAGGCCTAGCGTCCTGAAACTTTGTAACTTTTCCCAAAATTGAATGGCGCGTGTTGTGTCAAAATTTTGACAAAATCGGTCCAGCAGAGGCGGTTCCAGGCTCGCTCCTGTTTTAGGGAGGGTGTTACGAATGCGGTTTTACGTCGCATACTTCCTTCGTGGTTTGCAGTGCAAACAAATGCGTCAGGAACAATTTCAATGCAATATGCATCATAGATAATGAGATTGTACACATTTTTGGGACAGAGGCGCACTCAGGATACAAAAATGGGAGGCGAGACCCACCCTCAAATTAGTTCCAACTTCAAATTAGTAAGATGATAAAAGCGTTACGCGCATGGTGCCCCCATGTTTTTCCTGGATCCGCCTTTGCGCAATATATCAAATTTAACAAATTACAGCATACAATGCCCACATGTGACGTTCATGTCGTCCCAAACAATCACGAACAGCACATATTTTTGTTCCAGAAAATCCACCCATTTTACATTCCCTGAATACGCCTATGATTTTTTATTTTGTTTTTTGTCTTTTGATATATTAAATACCAGTACATTTGAAGCTGAAAAACGTTTGAAGCATGCAAATCGGTCGAACCATATGGCCGCAATGCCCTTTCAAAAAACGGCCAAAATTTGCGGATTTTTTTGCCCGCTGGCCCCCTATTTTTAAACAAAACAAAAATGTGGGAGTCCAAAAGGAGAGATCTTGTCATGACGAATCGAATGGCGTTTTCGTCATCGAAATCGACCGAGCGGTTCTCGAGATCTCTGGAGGGGGGGGGGGGCAGAATCTGCCCCTCTCCGCAGGTGAACGTAATTCTGAACGCTCGCAGGGAATAGGGTTAAGAGTCGAGTGGAGATTTATGAAACAGCGTTTCATATGGTTGCTAGAGCTATGTAATTCGCTCGCTGAACTGAAAGCTCTTTCAGTCCAGATCTCACGTTTACCTACAGAGGTTTTCAGACATTACATTGATACTCATCTGATGTATACCAAATGTTCAAGGCTGTGAATATGTGGAGTGAAACGCATCCAGTGGAAGTCGATATGATCCGTTAAACTAGTTGCTCGTTAGTCAGGAATATGTCCCATGTTGATGTGCAATGCGCAGTCCTTGCATGAGCGTGCCGCTGTGCGGGGATATGTAGTTGTCAAAGCTGCATTTTTCGATTTAAAAAAAATCGAATTGCCCGCTGCGTAACGTCGACATTTGTATACAATATGTATGTAATGCTTCGTCGGGGCGCCCCTCTAGGCCGGGACGCCCCCCCCCCCCCCATCTGGGTATGACAGTGGACCCCCCCACACACACACACACACATACACTTTTTAGAAGGTAGCGACGCCTCTGATTGTGTGTGTGCGCGCGCGCGTGTGCGTGTGCGTGTGCGTGTGCGTGTGCGTGTGCGTGTGCGTGTGCGTGTGCGTGTGCGTGTGCGTGTGCGTGTGCGTGTGCGTGTGCGTGTGCGTGTGCGTGTGCGTGTGCGTGTGCGTGTGCGTGTGCGTGTGCGTGTGCGTGTGCGTGTGCGTGTGCGTGTGCGTGTGCGTGTGTGTGTGCGTGCGCGTGCGTGCGTGCGTGCGTGTGTGTCTGTGTGTCTGTGTCTGTGTGGCTGTGTGTATGTGTGTGTGTATGTGTGTCTGTGTGTATGTGTGTCTGTGTGTCTGTGTGTCTGTGTGTATGTGTGTCTGTGTGTATGTGTGTCTGTGTGTATGTGTGTCTGTGTGTCTGTGTCTGTGTGTATGTGTGTGTGTATGTGTGTATGTGTGTCTGTGTGTATGTGTGTCTGTGTGTCTGTGTGTCTGTGTGTATGTGTGTCTGTGTGTCTGTGTGTCGGTGTGTCGGTGTATCGGTGTGTCGGTGTGTCGGTGTGTCGGTGTGTGGGTGCGTGGGTGCGTGTGCGTGTGCGTGTGTGTGTGGGGGGGGGGGGGATATGTCACATGGGGATACCGGAAATGCATGATGGTAGCAGGCGCTTGCTGAGACATTGGGCAGATTTACGGGCCGATTTGGTGCCATGGAAGACCTTTTCCGGGCATAGATCATCTTCTTGGCACTGAGGTGGATTTAAACCTAAGTCATCGCTTATCTGGACTCGTACCTCATATCTAGCTCACTATTCGCTTTGACTGGTATAAACTAAGTTTGGTTACTCTGGGCGCTCATGGTCAGTTAAGGTCATTACGAGTCAGAGGAAGAAAACCGATTGAACTTCTGGACTCGATTCATCTTTTGATAGTTTCGACTGTTCTCAGTTTCGACTCACCAACGACTCTTTTTGACTCTCATTTCCAACCCAATCTACCTCACCGACTCTGAGGCATACACAGCCCTGTTCAGTGCTATTGAGCGCCGCTGAGTGCCGCGAGCTTTTTGTTCGCTGGTCAAGTGGATTAAACTTTTGCACCAAACTACAGCGTGAAGGTCCGTTGGAATCGGTTTGCTCTCAACAACAGAACGCCTTTTCAGACAGATTGCTGTGAGCTTTCAGCGCAGACAGTTGTTGTAAATGCTTACTGAATTCTTGAAGATTGTACATTAAAAATGAGAGGCGCAACTGCAATGTTTCACTGGACCTTTAGGTGCTTAAGTGCTGGTGTTCGACTCCGGCCACTGGTCTGTAGCTCGTCGCCATTTTTTATTTTGAACTATCTAACTAAACTAAGTGATTTTGCCCAGACTTCGAGCATGTTTCACAATCTTCCCCGCTCCCGGTGTATGTGTTTTCTTCGCAACACATTTGCGCCGTATCATGTTTACGTACAACGTACACCATCCTTCCTATTCGTCACTCGCCACGCTGCCTGTTCGATTTGTTTGCCTCGGACAGTCAGCCCCACCGTTAGCAATGTGCCTCCGCTATCGGCGCGCCACGCCGCTCAATCAGCGAGTACGTCCGACTGGCTTTAGATACGGCCCAGCTAGCCGGATCTGACGGCTGTTTGCAGCCGAATGGGCGTGGTGCGGCGACGGCGTGTTGTTCGCTTTTATCCTGTTTTCTTGACGCATTCAGTCGTTTGATATTGACTTTGACTGGACTGGGAGTGGTGCGATTTTGATTGCTGAAGTTTCAGCCCGTGCTTACACCGTGTGGGCTTCTGGCACGTGGCACACGAGTTGGCTACCGACACACGCGGCACACGTGCCGGCTGGTGGTTGCTCGCCACGTGCCACACGTCACGTGGCACGCGCCACGTGACGCGTGATGTATCGGCCACACGTGTTCCGTCTGATAGTCGCCCGCGGTACCGCCTCTCTGTCAATATTTACACTGGGATCGGCGGTCAGCTGTGGCGGCGGCGGGGCGGCGGGGCGGCGGCGGCGGCGGCGGCGGCGGCGGCGGGCGGCAGGCAGTGTTCCGTCTGGCTGCTCGCCACGTGGTGCTCTGTGCCGCTTCTCCGCTGTGCCTGTCGCGCAGTGCTGCGCCGCGCCGCGCCGCGCCGCGCCGTACTGTGCTGTGTCGTGCTGCGCTGGCCTCCTGGCCTGTCGGCCTCTGGGCTGCTCTCGCGATGTCCGCTGGCCGTGGATTACCGTGAACTGGCTGCTGGCCTCTCATCGTCTGGCCCGCTGGCTTCTGGCCACTGGCATCAATGTGCTGAGGGCGATGCTCGATTGGAGTCTGACCGGCTCGGCGCTGCAGCTGCTGCCGTCCGCCTGGCTCGCTATGATCGGGGGCGGCTGGTACGGGATGGCCTATGACGAGCGCCGCAAGGCCCGCGAGCTCTTCAGGTAACTCCGCTCAGCCACGCCCACCTCTCATCCTGCCACCCAATTCGTGGCACTGTCTGACGTAATCAAGCACCAGCCATTCGTCATGCCTCACCTGACCAATGATGGTCTGAATCATTTTGACCTGACGCCGTTAGATTTAACTTGCCATCACCTCACCTGAAATGCTCAGACTCGGACTCAGACCAGACACAGACCGATCGCTGTCTTGCTGGTCTGACCCATGGTCAAAGACGACCCAACGACGACCATCTTACCAGACTCGTATGATTTGACCATAGTCGGACCACGTCTGACCTCGTCTAGCCTCCCTCGTCTGGCCTGGTCATGGAGGCTCGTGTGTACTCGTTTGACATTGCCCTGCCTGCCTGACGGGACCAGTGGTTATATCTGTCTCCATAAGCTGTTATGACAAATGATAACAAGCATGAGGCTCTTGGCTTCATTAGGTAAGCAGACGACCAGACGGGTTATGGTAAACCATATTTATGAGAGCACTCATGAGAACTGGCTCTGTCTCCCATATTTGTGTCTGCCTAAGCGTTGGGCAGCATATTTCTGCTCATACGTGGGGTCAGTCGGCTGTACGTCGTCTCGCGGGCATATTTCATGCTTCGGAAGAGGTTGTGGTGAAAGCAATACTAGCATATGACTGGCATACTAACGAGCATGGCTTTGTTCCACATTGCTAATCCCTGGGGCCGGATTCCGATCTGCGAAATGTAACGGGTCGACTTTTTCTGCCCTGCCTCAAAATCCGGCCGTACCACAGCCAACTGGGCCAAGTGATCGATAACTAACGTCACAATATGCCGCTTACAGTGGTAAACAACCCCGTAGCCACCAGATGCCCGCTCTAACTGTAGCGTTCCGTGACGTCTGTTTGCAATGCCGACTCGTCACAGAATCCCGCCCACCCGCTCTCTCTCTCTCTCTCTCTCTCTCTCCCGCTCTCTCCCCCGCTCTCTCCCCCGCTCTCTCCCCCGCGCTCTCCCCCGCTCTCTCCCCCGCTCTCCCCCGCTCTCTCCCCCGCTATCTCCCCCGCCTTCTCCCCCGCTTTCGTCTGCATCCTCTCCTCCAGGGAAATTCTTCATCTGTTTGTGTACGCCCCCTGCCAATCCCGTGTCTCTTGTTGCTCGGTGCACCGCTCCATTGGGCCGTGTTCCTCGCGTAATTCCGCCCCCGCGCGCGGCCCGGACGGGCGTGATTTATCTCTAATCCATCGCCGAGCCCGGCGCGTGCTTCATGACGATGTCGGCGACGGCGTCGACGACGTCGACGGCGTTGCCGCTGGCCGTCGCCGCATAGAATGTGACCCCACGCCCGAGCCCCGAGGCATGATCTGCAGCGCACGGATGCGAGATTAGCCACGTCGCTGCAGCGGGTTGGTCCGCCTGTCGTTGCCCCTGCAGCTCATCGTGCGGGAAGTTTGAGCGGCGGTCGTGCCGGGGACCAGTGTCATCCCCGGCCATGAAACGCTTTGCGTCTTTGGCGTTTATTGGAAGCAACATGTTGAAATTAAGCCCGCGTATTTGAGCGATGGCTCGCGACTCGCCGGGGCTCGCGCGGGCGGGCGCGGGCGTCTCCAGGCGCTATCTACCTCCAGATAGTGGGCGTACTTTGACTCGGTGTGGGACGCCGAGCGAGTCCCCAGGGCTTCGCGTGCACGGCGAACGCGCCACCGTGGCTGTTGGACCCTGCACTATGTTGTTGGGTGTGGCTGGCACAGCTGTGCAGAAGCTCGGCCGGAGTGGAGTGGGGCCTGTTCGGTGGTGGGATGTTTCGGAGCGCGTGGGGTGCGGATGAGATCATCACGATCGGGAAACACTTGTGCAGACGCTCCAGCTGCCGGATCTGACATTACGTGGAGCCTTGTCGCAGTACGCCGGAGCGAGGGGTACCTCTGGGTGCCTAGCGTGGGGTACCTCTGGGAGCGAGGGGTACCTCTGGGTGCCTAGCGTGGGGTACCTCTGGGAGCGAGGGGTACCTCTGGGTGCCTAGCGTGGGGTACTTTTGGGAGCGAGGGGTACCTCTGGGTGCCTAGCGTGGGGTACCTTTGGGACCGAGGGGTACCTCTGGGTGCCTAGCGAGGGGTACCTCTGGGAGCGAGGGGTACCTCTGGGTGCAGTACCTACTCCGTCGAGTGAGGTGGTACTGCCACTCGGCTGCCAACGCTGAGACCAAACACAGGAGCTGAGATTGGGAAGGCACGACACTCCGATACTGGTCGTCCTGGCGGTCAAGAATTGATGGAGTTATCATCCAATGGCTCCAATTATTTCGTTTCTATATCTCTCGCCATAATTCTAGCATGGTATGCTGGGCAGTGTGACCTGCATAACTTAATGAAATGAAATATGCTTCTAATTTGTGTTCTAAGGCAGTCTGATACTATTTTAGAGACACATCGTGCTCCTTTCCGAGATTCCCCTTGAGATGAAAGACAAAAGGATGAAACCTGGAGGCGAAGAGGGGGTGAGGACAAGGCAGAGTTGTTTTTGTTCATTTCCGCCGAATGGCTCCTTTAATCCGCACTGCAGCTGGCGTGTCTGAGTGCGTGCATCCTGTGCTGCGCCGTCGTCAGTGTTGTCGGCCGTCCTCCCGGGACGGCACGTACGCCTCTGAACAATGTCGCCTTCCTTTGGCCGTCGGAAACATGGCAGTCAGCAGTGCCTGCAGCGCCAGCCGACATTGGGCGACAACAATGGACGCGTCGGCCGCGTTTTGTTCCTCGGGTCACGCCAAACTCAGGAAGCGAGACACTAATCAGACACGGGACTCGAGAGACTCGGCGGCGAAATGTGTGTCGTATTTACGGCAGAAGCCAACACAACCAATGGTTCGTATGGGAATTGTATTTTCTAATTACGAGCGAGCGCTTCGCGCTCGCTCGTCCTTCCGTGGTATATGGGAACAATCTGAATATGAGCGGCCCGGCCCGGCCCAACCCAATCCGACCCGTGGCGACGCTTTTGAGAAGCTCATACATCTGCAACCACACGTCCGATTGACAAGCGGACTTCTTTGCTTAGCAGCCCCATCCAACCTATCCTGTTTGAGACCGGTGCTCACTCACGTGGGCGACTACCACTGCGCGTCACACGTGCCGCGTGAGGGGTGTTGAAAAGTGTTTTATCGCAAAAACTCTGCAACGGCTGAGCCGATTGTGTTCAAATTTGGTGTGTTTATGGACCTCTCAGCCGGCACTTTCCCACAAATCATGGGTGGGGTGCCTCTGCACATGCGCACGTGCACACCCCTATTCTATATCTCAGGAACGGCTGATCCGATTGTGTTCAAATTTGGTGTGTGGTTAGGGATTTCTCAGCCGCCAATTTCCCAAAAGTCAGGGGGGTGTCTCTGCACATGCGCACGTGCACACCCCTATTCTATATCTCAGGAACAGCTGAGCCGTTTGTGTTCGAGTTTTGCGTGTGGTTAGGGACCTCTCAGCCGCCTCTTTCCCATAAGTCAGGGGCGGGGTGCCTCTGCACGTGCGCACCTTTTTTGTATCTCAGAAACTACTTGCCCGATCGAGTTGAAATTCACCATACATCTCCTTCGCGCTCGCTCGTTCATCGCCGACTACGGCGCCTTACTGGTATTTATGTTTGCCACATGGATTTCGGATAATAGTATGTTTGGGGCTTCAATTGGTTCCCGCGCTAGCAGGATTACCACCGATACTGTCCCTGGCAGTTGTCCCTGGCAACAAGGCGATTTTTGTCATGAAATATTTAACTTCCAGATGCCTTCGTCATAATAAAACTTTATCCGGTCCGTTAGTCTTAATTGTAGTACACTTGGAGGATGTAAAGTCGATGTGCCCGATACTCTACGTATTTGCGTGTCTGGCCTCGAAACTGGCATGCCTCTCTGCAACAATTTGGCTTCTTGAGTGCCAATGACGTGTTAAGGGTGGCTGTTTGAGCTGAGGATTCCCGGAATTGGGATTCGTCGCTGGGGAGGTCGTGGTGGGGGGGGGGGAGGGTTAGAGCGTTCGTTTGGTGACCGAGATGCTTCGGTTACGAGCCTCGACCAGTCTCATGACCGCGACCATGTATGTGTGCATGGCGTTCCAGGATTTCTTCGATACGAGCGGAGCGTCGTAAAAGGTCACGACGTAAAGCCCAAATAATCAATTATTCGATAATGAGATGCAACAATAAGGCTCATGGAGTCGAATTAGAAGTGATAATTAAAGGGATATTGCCACCTCGCGGGTCAATATGGAGTGTTTGGTCGATATAGCGTGTCCGATTTAACCTGCAAAATTTGGGTCCCGAAACTCCCCCCATTAGATCAAAAAATACATTTGCACCACTCATGCTTGGCACACATTCCTAAAATTGGAGTCGCCTCATCACTATTTAGAATCACTTCTTTGCGGACTATTATTTTCTTTTGAATGTTGCAAACTCAACATCACCATTCAGTCCGTGAACTTTAAAATTGAAAAGCGTATATGCAGTTAATTATATTTTCAACAACCTTAGCCTCTTTCGTTTTCGTTAAGGTTTGACAATGCTCCTAGCCAGGGGCGGATCCAGGGGGGACCAACGGGCCATGCCCCCTTCCCAATACCGTTCAAGGGGGGGGGGGCAAACTATGTCCCCCAAGACGTGATACATGCTATAGTTGCGTTTTTAGTACGGTACTGGGCAAATTTGGCCAAATTTGGGCAATTTTGGCTAAATTTGGCGACGCTGCGCGCCGCTGTTTTTCCGCTATTCTCGAAAAACCTCACGGTGGTGGGTGACAAAATAACAAATGACCCCCACCAGGGCGAGGGGTAATTTACCCCACCAGGGCGAGGGGTAAATTATACCTCCACCAGGGCGAGGGGTAATTTATACCTCCACCAGGGCGAGGGGTAATTTACCCCACCAGGGCGAGGGGTAATTTACCCCACCAGGGCGAGGGGTAATTTACCCCACCAGGGCGAGGGGTAATTTATACCCCCACCAGGGCGAGGGGTAATTTATACCCCCACCAGGGCGAGGGGTAATTTATACCTCCACCAGGGCGAGGGGTAATTTATACCTCCACCAGGGCGAGGGGTAATTTACCCCACCAGGGCGAGGGGTAATTTATACCCCCACCAGGGCGAGGGGTAATTTATACCCCCACCAGGGCGAGGGGTAATTTATACCTCCACCAGGGCGAGGGGTAATTTATACCTCCACCAGGGCGAGGGGTAATTTACCCCACCAGGGCGAGGGGTAATTTACCCCACCAGGGCGAGGGGTAATTTATACCCCCACCAGGGCGAGGGGTAATTTATACCTCCACCAGGGCGAGGGGTAATTTATACCTCCACCAGGGCGAGGGGTAATTTACCCCACCAGGGCGAGGGGTAATTTACCCCACCAGGGCGAGGGGTAATTTATACCCCCACCAGGGCGAGGGGTAATTTATACCCCCACCAGGGCGAGGGGTAATTTATACCTCCACCAGGGCGAGGGGTAATTTATACCTCCACCAGGGCGAGGGGTAATTTATACCTCCACCAGGGCGAGAGGTAATTTACCCCACCAGGGCGAGGGGTAATTTACCCCACCAGGGCGAGGGGTAATTTATACCCCATCAGGGCGAGGGGTAATTTATACCCCCATCAGGGCGGCGAGGGGTAATTTACCCCACCAGGGCGAGGGGTAATTTATACCACACCAGGGCGAGGGGTAATTTATACCTCCACCAGGGCGAGGGGTAATTTATACCTCCACCAGGGCGGCGAGGGGTAATTTACCCTCACCAGGGCGAGGGGTAATTTACCCCACCAGGGCGAGGGGTAATTTATACCTCCAACAGGGCGAGGGGTAATTTACCCCACCAGGGCGAGGGGTAATTTATACCTCCACCAGGGCGAGGGGTAATGTATACCTCCACCAGGGCGAGGGGTAATTTATACCTCCACCAGGGCGAGGGGTAATTTATACCTACACCAGGGCGGCGAGGGGTAATTTACCCTCACCAGGGCGAGGGGTAATTTATCCCACCAGGGCGAGGGGTAATTTATACCTCCACCAGGGCGAGGGGTAATTTACCCCACCAGGGCGAGGGGTAATTTACCCCACCAGGGCGAGGGGTAATTTACCCCACCAGGGCGAGGGGTAATTTATACCTCCACCAGGGCGAGGGGTAATTTACCCCACCAGGGCGAGGGGTAATTTATACCTCCACCAGGGCGAGGGGTAATTTACTCCACCAGGGCGAGGGGTAATTTACCCCACCAGGGCGAGGGGTAATTTACCCCACCAGGGCGAGGGGTAATTTACCCCACCAGGGCGAGGGGTAATTTATACCTCCACCAGGGCGAGGGGTAATTTACCCCACCAGGGCGAGGGGTAATTTATACCTCCACCAGGGCGAGGGGTAATTTACCCCACCAGGGCGAGGGGTAATTTACCCCACCAGGGCGAGGTGTAATTTACCCCACCAGGGCGAGGGGTAATTTACCCCACCAGGGCGAGGGGTAATTTACCCCACCAGGGCGAGGGGTAATTTATACCTCCACCAGGGCGAGGGGTAATTTATACCCCCACCAGGGCGGTGAGGGGTAATTTACCCCACCAGGGCGA
Organism: Chirona hameri; assembly: GCA_036785665.1. NCBI lineage: Eukaryota > Metazoa > Arthropoda > Thecostraca > Balanomorpha > Balanidae > Chirona > Chirona hameri. The sequence goes on from JAXIVJ010003774.1 coordinate 55,867, forward strand.
GGGGTAATTTACCCCACCAGGGCGAGGGGTAATTTACCCCACCAGGGCGAGGGGTAATTTACCCCACCAGGGCGAGGGGTAATTTATCCCACCAGGGCGAGGGGCAATTTACCCCACCAGGGCGAGGGGTAATTTATACCTCCACCAGGGCGAGGGGTAATTTATACCCCCACCAGGGCGGCGAGGGGTAATTTACCCCACCAGGGCGAGGGGTAATTTACCCCACCAGGGCGAGGGGTAATTTACCCCACCAGGGCGAGGGGTAATTTACCCCACCAGGGCGAGGGGTAATTTATACCTCCACCAGGGCGAGGGGTAATTTACCCCACCAGGGCGAGGGGTAATTTATACCTCCACCAGGGCGAGGGGTAATTTACCCCACCAGGGCGAGGGGTAATTTATACCTCCACCAGGGCGAGGGGTAATTTATACCCCCACCAGGGCGGCGAGGGGTAATTTACCCCACCAGGGCGAGGGGTAATTTATCAGTTTAATAGTATCACGTTTACAAGTGTCCTTATTTCATTCCTTCTATCCAACACCATTTCGGTCAAGCAAGTCTACAATAGAACAATCGGTCCAAATCCATCCTTTTTTCCTGTAGGCCCTTCTCGTCCTTCCGGTTACAACGGTGGAGGCGGAGAGGGTGTTCATTAAGGTCGAGAAGACTCTATCCTCTCTCCGAGCGACAATGACCGAGCTCCGGATGGAGGCGCTGATCATGTGCGAAGCCCACCGCGAGATCTATAGGTCTGACCGATACGGATGACATTATGTCATCTGTCAGTGAAGTCGTTGACTTCTTTGCACGATCGGGAAGTCGTTAGCTAGATTATTTCAGGCTGCCACTGCCTGGCTGGCTACCGCAGGTTTCTGCCATAGACTGTATGGCAGTAATATAATAAATGCAGCCTTCACCGTAGTAGGTATCGGTTATTTCGTCTCCTTGTGTCTTATCTATGGGCCCGCCGAGACGCGCAAATGGCCCTGAGCAACGGAAGTTGAACCTGAACCTGACAACGATAGTTGATCATCCTATCCGTATGTGGTGCATAGATGGGTAGCTAAAGTTTCGCATATTTGATTTGACGCCATGATCGGGTCATCTGTATTATTGTTTTGAATGACGGAAGTGCGGCTGGTTCGATCATGTTTGACGTCCTCGCCTTTAGCTCTTTTTTTATCGGAGCGCAACAGATAACAATGAAAAACATTTGTGCAGCGAAATACGTATTCATTTTTCTGGTAGAACCATCCCCTCGGTTTACTATCCGAGATTCGGAGCTGGAAATTCTGAAGAAAACTACTATTTATTTGATGTTCCAAGCTCTGTTTTAAATTTCTATGGTAGCTTCTTTCCACTAACATCTTTTTCCTTGACCGGAAAAAAATGTTCAAACATCTTGATACTTGATAAGATACTCTTGTTGTTTTTTGCAAGGGTCGTCGAACCCTTGCAAAAAGTAGTTGGCCCTGAAGACGAACGGATGGATCCGTCCTTGCTCTTAAGGGCAAAGCCGGCTTGATTCAGCACACATTTTTCATGTGTTTCTTCCCTTGCAATCGGGAACGAAAACATAGGTACACCTTTTTCGATATCCCAAAAGGTCGAAAAGCAAAAAAAAATATAAAGAATACAGAAATCATTAAAAATCGTGTGGTTGCAAAATAAAGTGGCCCAAATCCGGGGAGATTTTCGAAATTGGGGGTACCTAGGTAAGATCCGCTCAAACTGGTTGCCCCCCCCCCCCAAAAAAAAACGGCTGGCTGGATCCGCTCTTGCCCCTAGCTTTGTGAGCACTTTTAAATAGGAAAATATATCGAGAACGGTGCATGTCCTCACCACTCATATAAACTGAGGCTAGGTAGTACAACAATATCTGGGAGAAGTGAAAAAGCTGACGAAAACTCCCTGAACAATCGCCTAAGCGTTCGGAATAGAGTTTGAGCATTGCATCGTCAGTGTTCGAATGGAACCTGTAGTCGAACCTGCTGTCGTCTGAGGCTTTCAGTCTCCTCTGGCTTGTTTTTGTACCACGAATCCGAAAGTTCTGCCACTATGCAGCAAGTTGTGTCGACTTTTTCACTTCCGTTATTCGTCTGTGCCGGTGCCTAACCTCAAACAGCGGCCCGGGCGGCAGCTCGCCGCTAAGTTATGGTCTGGACGACCGCTCGGCGCCGTTTTTCGACCTGAATACAGATCCGCCGCGTCGCAGCGGACGGGAATTGACGAGTAGGTATCGTGTCGGCGGCGCTCTGTGAGGTCAGGAATGCGCTGAAGTTTTGCCTCGTGCCAGACGGTGAACTTTTCCTTCCCCGGCCATAGCCTACCGGCTAGCGTATATTGCAATGTAAACTTGCGATCAGTGAAGACCCCGAAACAAGTCCCTTGCTAATGGTCTTAACAGCGATTTGACCCTAAACTAACCTAACCTATATTTATGACCTAACCTAACCCCGCCATTAAGTCTGATTGAGAAGTAAACAGGCCTACGCCATTAAGTCCGATCGGGTCGGCCTAAGATTTGCTCGTAGCCATTAAGTCCGATTGGGCCGGCCTAAGATTCGCTCGTAGCCATTAAGTCCGATCGGGTCGGCCAAGATTCGCTCGTAGCCATTAAGACAAGGGACTTATTTCGGGGTCTTCACTGATCGCAAGTTTACATTGCAAATTACGCTACCTCTAGCTGGGATGCAGACAGGCCCGGTCAGCAGGCCAGTGGCCTGGGCTGGGAGTCGTCCGGTCCATGACAAACGTATCGGGACCGCGGGCCCACCGGCCGATTGGAAAACGGAGGAGCGAAGAGTTGGGAGTTGGAGTCGAAAGTGAATGGGTGAAAGCAGTTTTACTCAGTAAGCGAGACAGACGGCCGGCCTGATGCCGATGGTGTAGGTCGTTGTTCGGCATCGGGCTCAAATGTCAAGTGCGTGATAAGGACTGAAGCATTGCTTTGTTAAAAACCTTTCACCAACCTTTTTCGCTGCTCCTTAGATAGTCCTTACGAATATGTTGTCGGATGACCACGGCAATTCTGAGATGTGCATTGTTGCGAAACAAGGCATGACAATATGCATTACGATTTTACGTATACGTTACATTACGATAAGTATGCTAGTTCTGTTTGCCATCTTCTCCCATGAAAGTGGTTGACTTGGGCCTTTTCCTGACTTAAGCATTTTTCTGACGAAAGTAGAAAACGCAAGTATAGTTAGTGGACGGCTTTGCTTGCAAAAGGTGCCTGTCCGGGCGAGCGCGGTAATTTAATTATGGCGTTTAGAAACGCCAGGCACGTTCTGCAAGAACTAAGCTGGGAGTTCGATGGGATTAACCAACCTTTCCGTGCGGTCTCTGGCTTTTTTCACGCAGCTGAAGTTTTGACTCACTCAAAGTCAGTTGAGAGTGTATAAAGGCAGAATAAAGTAGCTTAAGCTAAGTCTATTTCTTTGCAGGTGTTTCCTAATTGTTTTAAGGATATGACATAATACTTAAGCGTACTTTACGAGAGCTCGTAAAGTCTTCTTGCTTGCTCTTTGCCTTTTTTGCCGAGTTTTTGGCGACAGTTATGATTGTTTCTTACTGGAAACAAAACTAAAACGATCGTCTTTCAAGTCTTAGTTTAATGTTTGAAATAATAATTTCAACGCTGAGTCAATCTCTGCATGCAAGGGCAGATTATTTTCTCTCTCATAACTTGGTAAAATACCAGTAAGGCGCCGTAGCTGGCGATGAACGAGCGAGCGCGAACGAAATGTATGGTGAATTTCAACTCGATCGGGCAAGTAGTTCCTGAGATACAAAAAAGGGTGAGCAAATGCGCACGTGCAGAGGCACCCACCCCTGGCTTGTAGGAAAGTAGCGGCTGAGAGGTCCCTAACCACACACCAAATTTGAACACAATCGGCTCAGCCGTTCCTGAGATATATAATAGGGGTGTGCACGTGCGCACATGCAGACGCACCCCATCCCTGACTTGTGGGAAAGTGGCGACTGAGGGGTCCCTAACTACACACCAAATTTACACACAATCTGGCCAGCCGTTGCAGAGGTTTTTTTTGCGAGAAAACCATTTTTCAACACCGCTCACGCGGCATGCGCCACGCGTAGTGGTAGTCACCCACATGAGTCGGCACTGGTCTCAAACAGGTTAGGTTGGATGGGGCTACTCAGCAAAGAAGCCTGCTTGTCATTCGGACGTGCGGTTGCAGAGATATTAGCTTCTCAAAAGCGTCGCTACGGGTCGGGTCGGGTCGGGTCGGGCCGGGCCGGGCCGGGCCGGGCCGGGCCACTCATATTCAGATTTTTCCCATATACCACGGAAAGACGAGCGAGCGCTTCGCGCTCGCTCGTAATAAGCCAATTTTGCGACAGCTGTTTAAAGGGAGTGAGTACTGACATCGCTTATTTGGGTTTTTTGACACTGGTTTATGGAACTGAATTTTCTGAATCGAACCATGCTTTTCATTTCTCAAGATTCACACTGGTTGCTGAGATATTCCAAAGACCCCAGGAACTGGCTGGTAGCAAAAAGTTATCGGGTAAACCCCAGAGGGCTTACCACTACTAGAAGCATTGATAATATCGGAATCAGACAAGGGCTAAAGGTATGAAACAAACTTCATAGCGTAGATTAATGTTTCTACAAATGGTATGCAAATATGAGACTGTTCGGCTGATGGCTTCGTTAATTATCGAGTAGAAAGAATATATTTTTACGTTTTGGATATCCAACCTGCTATATGACTCCCTGGACAGCAAATGGAGCGGTATTGTTCGCTGAAACATACGCCATTGAAAAGTCCGGACAATGTTATCCCATATCCACATTCCACTCATAACACGCACACTTTTGTCCATATCTGCTGATAAACAGGGTTTTCGTGAATCCTTGCTGGATCCAATTTCATCGCGAAACATATTCTCCTCGGTCATTTCTGACCATAGCGACCATCAAAACTGAAGAGAACGCGCACTGTACTCTGGCAGCAATGGATCCACCATTTTAAAGGCAACGAATAAGGCAAACACCTTTGTAGTAGCCCCGCCTCCGTGTGACCCATGTCATGCTCGCAATCAAATCACTAGTTTTACCGCAAAATACGAAGGAAGTGTGTGCCACACAACCGCATTCGTAACCATTCAAGCGTGACAGATTGCCTCCCAAAAACGAGGGCCTGGCACCGCCTCTGCTGGGCCGATTTTGGTCAAATTTTGACACAACGCGTGTTTATCAATTATAGGAAAGTCACAAGGTTTCAACACGCTGGGCCCAATGGTTTGGGAGTGGCGAGCGAAAACGACCGGGGGCAGCCCCCCCCCCCCCCGCAGGGAATAGGGTTAATTCAAATATCCAATAAGCTAGATTGGCCGCAGCAACTCCGGTCCATTTTGCATCCGTTCACTCCTCGAACGAAATAGCATGCGACACTTATTTTTATCCCGTGCTGGTCAATTCTTGTAAGAGCCGAGGTGAACGAGATAGGATAATTTAGAGCTGCCGCCGAGCATCGGGCAATTCGCCGGCGCGACATTCCCATTCGCGGTAACGGGACCGTGGCCGGCCGTTTGGCGGGCGCGTTACGACTGCGATCGGTCGTCAGCCCACAGGGCGATGGCTGCAGCATCTGCCGTTCCTCCGCTGCAGCATCTGCCGTGGCACAGCTGCCGCAGCCGCCGCCGGCCCGGCCACCGCCCCGGCCACCGCCCCGGCCACCGCCCCAGTCCCCATGGTGATTGCACGGCGCCCACGGACCTCGTGACCCCGGCCCCCGGAACCGCGTGCTCTCAGTGACCTCAATGGCTCCAATCCCTCACTCGGTGTGACAGAACTTGCCAGATGTGTCTCAGCGGAATAACCGCGGCAAAATATGACGCTGTATATTGCTGCACTGTTCAGCCGTGACGGACATCACGGACAGTCCGTGATGTGGTAACATGGTGAAACGAGCGCAAGGAAAACACATGTATGTGGTGTATTATTCACATTATCCTGTTGGAACTATAATGTGTCCAGGACAGAGTCCGATAAACAATTAGTTGGCCACCAATTGTCTTCTTCCGTCACATCTGTACTTAGACAAACAGGTCTATAATAGCACGTTTAGGCGTAGGAACAGGGGGCAGGGGGCAGCCCCCCCCCCCCCCCCCCCCAACATTTGGGATTTTAACATTACGCCTATGGGCGTTGCATGGAAAGAATCGACTTCAGAATGCCTCCTGCCCCCCAACTTGAACATAGTTCCTACGCCCCTAATAGCACATAATTAATTATCTAACATTTCGTGTCAGTGAACATACGCGAGACTCCTTAGCAATTATTGAAAGTGAATGCATTGAATGAAATTTTAAGAAATCTTACGTGCTGTGAGCAAACGGTGCTCGCTTCTGTGTTGGCTGTGGCTTGTTTTCTCCAATAATGGCTGCCTGCGCGCCGCTGCATTACTAACGGTGAATGGTCGTTCGGAGTCCGACCAGCGCAGCATGGAGGCTCCGAATAATGACTTTGGGGAATCGGAAATCGAACAAAAAGATGCGATGCCGAATAATTCCAGGGTGGCACAAACAGCGCCTGTGAGACACGGATCAGCTGGAGACCAATTTGCAGAGCAGCCAGTGTCAGGTTGAACTTGGCTGTTTCTTGTCAAATGACTATATTTGGTTCTCAATGAGATGCTTAAAATTGTATCATATTTAAAACATGATTCCAGACACACCCTGTACGGGTTAGTTTGGGAACACAACTAGCACGACGAAAATGTGCGTAAAGAACATATGACCAGGAGGAGATGATATTGGTCAATTGTCTGGGTCCCGTTGGAAATATCAGCCTGGGTCGGCTGGAAATATCAGCTGCGGTTTAGCTGTGGTGGCTAACTCGCTCTCCGCTGACTGGGCGGGACCGGGAGGGGAGGGACCACCTCGAGGGCCGCTGGTGTGGGGGTTCGCCAGAGGTGGTGAAGGAGAGGGCGTTCGGAAGTCCGTCCAGGGATCTCCGCATCAGGGGATGTCCGGGATTCCTGGGCAGCGGACTGGACACCCAGTGAGCACAGCAGTGAGCACGCGGCTCGGATCGGCACTTACCATCGTGTCACCCGTCGCAGGCGGCATGCGTGTCGGTCACAGGGGCCGGCGCGTGGCTGCCAGGTCCGGCCCCGGCCACTGGACTCCACTGGCACCCTGAGAAGACAAGACGTGCTTCTGCAGCGCCGCGCCGCCGCACCATGCAGCGGCTTCGCATCCCGTTCACGCGCTCCAAGACGCCAAGTGGGACGGAGCTCAAGGCGCAGAGCAGTCTTGAGGTGCCCAAGCAGATCCGGTCAGCCAGCTTTGATGAGATGCAGCTCAGCAAACCTCCGGGAGCTCGCGGCGGCGTCGGAGGTGGAATCGGTGGTGGCGGTGTTGGCAGCTGTGGCGGCAGCATTGGTGGCATCGTCGGTGGCGGCGTTGGCGTCGGAGGGGCCAAAGTCACCTCATTCCTACGTGTCCCGCATTCGGCCAAGAAGAGCAAGAGCCTCGATGAGTGCGAGGAGACCTCGAGCGTGCGCACACGGCGACGGCGGTATCTGTTCTCTGAACGCGGAGGCCGCGACACTCCGCACGCCTGCTGGCACTGTGTCTGTATGGAGGAACTGGGCCGGCGCAGTACGCGGGATGATTCCTCTCAAGAGAGCGGCGGCACGGGCTCGGGCAGCCCACCGCTGGAACCGCCGCGGGGAGTCTGCCCCGTCCGCGTCACGCTCAGCCGCAACTCAACCTCATCCTCGCTCGACCTCCGCCACTCATCGTGCTCATCCGTGAGCGGTTCGTCTATGTCGCCAGCCCCGTCACCGCAGCCACCGGCACGCCTCTGCCGCTCGCCGTCGCCGAAACTCGAACGCCAGGCAGCGCTACAGCGCGCTGACCTCGATCCTGACGAAGACGACGACGATGACGACTGGGAGGTGTCTCGGCAAAGCTCGGTGCCGTCTGTCGGTTCAGGCCGCTCGGCGGGGTCTACATATTCACGTCAGTCGTCGGTGCTATCGTGCCGATCCTGGAACAGCTCTGTCTACTCGTCGTTCTCGCGACAGAGCTCGGGGTACTCAGACGACGGGCCGATGCCGACGCACTACCTGCCGCGGCAGACATCGATGGCGGTGTCTTCGGCACCAGCCAGTCGCCAGGCATCGCTAGTAACCCACCCTCCGACGCGGCAAACCTCCCTCGCCGCTCGCTCCGCTCCGCCCAGCCGCCAAAGCTCCCGCCAGGTATCCCTCGGAACAACCGCGTCGCAACTCTCACGAGACTCTGCAGCCGACTCTGCCGACCGCTCGTGGTTCCTCGGCTCCAGCAGCGACATTGGCGAGTACACGGAGATCTGGCTGGAGGTTCCCGACCTGGTCGATCGGCCGACCTCGGGCCCGATCCGACGCTGCGCCTCCGCGGAGCCGACCCTGTCGCCACGCCACGCGCAGAGTCTGGAGGTGGGGATGCTGCTCGAGGTGAACGACTGGCCGCCGGTGCGATCCACCTCGGTGGATATCGGATTTCCGACCGAGGAGCAGTGCACCTACACCGCCTACCTGCCGTTTCGACGCCGCCGCAGGTCAGTGGCGCCGCAGTGGTCGTGGTGACTCCTGGAGGTCACATTGGGTCCCCAGAAACCTCCAGGGGTCACAGCAGACCACCAGGGGCTTGGCCACAGCATGTTGTTGTTTTTCGTCCTCGTCATATCCCATCACATCAGGCCTTATTGTGTGGATCTGAGTACAGAATGGAGTGAATTTATTCATATATGATTCAACCCAGGGCAATGTATTTTGATATGACTTTGTATTCATTCGATCCCGGATCCCGGACTACACGACTTTAGATTGTATCAGGCCGACGTGCATTGATCCATTTGATATTCTAGTGTCGATAACAGAGCAGACGAGCGCGGCGGCCCGTTGCAACAGGTGCCGTGCGTTCGGCTACCGCCGCTAGCGCTATCGACCTGAGACCGAGGCGGGCTCCCAGCGGTCCCAGTCCTTCCTCTCCCACCTTATGCCCCTCCCCTTCTTCCGCAGTTTTTTCACCACACACGCTAAAGCAATGGGTTCCGGGATGCGTTTCGATATTGTCCTATGAGGAGCAGAAGCATACGATAGATCGGAGGAGAAAGAGGAGCGCAGCTCTTTTTTATAATGTTTTTTTTTTGGGGGGGGGGGGCAGAACGCTCTTTTCAGGAGCGCTCTGCCCAGTGTATTGGTTACAGGGCTGTGACACTGACGTATCGTGTCATTAGCTTTTGTCCCGCTCATGGTCCGACACAAGAGACGTCTTGTCCCCACTCCCCTGCGGCGGGCTGCCACGGCGGCTAATGCTATCCCACACCCACCCCCACCTCGCCGGTGTGCCTCATACGGTATCTCGACTTCTATGTGTACGGCTGCGGGCTGTGTATTCGCTTTGTACTGTGTGTGACGGTCGGTGTCGGTCTACGCTTGCTTAGCGACTAAGGTGTCGGTGTCGATCATTTTAATCAGCTAGCAACGGTACTTGTTCTAGGTCCACAGCCAGATGGGCGGCTCATGCTCTTCCTTTTACCATTCGTTCAGTATATATCTCCAATCTCTGTGGGTCCCTACCTCACTTACCTCAGTGGTACGTGTGTTTACGCTCGTTACACCGCTATCGCTGTGAATGTTTTGTTCAACAAGCTTTCCACCCTCCTGTTAAGTCCGCCAATCAGCTGTATGCTTAGTTTCTGCTCGTCTGTCTGGGTTAGTTCTCTGGCCATTTCGCGACTGAACCAAACGCTTGGCATTCTTTGCTGCTGACCTCATTGGCGTGTACTGACTGCAATATTGCAATAGCAAGCCTTGCAACGAGGCTGGCACGCTTCACTTGTGCATGGGGGTCTTCCACTAGGCGATTAGTCTAACACGGACGTGTTATGAATGTGAAAACATTAGTCACTGTCTGTTTCTATGTGAAGGCGTGCTGTGGCGTAGCAATTTGTGTCATATGTTATAAACTGCGCTGCTGTGCAATTGTTTACAAGTGCGTATGTTCGTGTGTATGCAATGCATATCGCGTAATTTACGTTTCCTTCTCTTTGTTACAATAACTTTGACGTATATAGATCATGGGTGACGTTTCCTCAAATTATTGAGCCAACCCTAGTGTCCATTCTGCCATATCGAGTTGCATTCAATCCCGCGCCTAATATTGGCAATGTAAAATAATTGGTAGGGCCCAGGCACTATGAGACCAACAGCAGACTGATGGTATGCTCTCACTCTCACTCTCACACTCTCACACTCTCACACTCTCACACTCTCACACTCTCACACTCACTCTCACTCCTGCCTGTCACGTCGGCGTCTGTGTGCGGCATGACCGGTTGTCAGTCTGTGTCACACTGTGTGGAATTAATTCCCAGTCTATATGCCGTCCCGCTGGAGATCGTTTCCGGCTGCGGCTGCGGTCACGGTCTGTCTGGCCGGGCCGCCTAATGCCGCGATTAGCCCGCTCATCTGCCCAGCGAAGTGTCGTCAGCGCCGCCCTGCCGAACGCGCGCGCCGCCTGGTGACGAGAGGCGCGATGGCGCCGAGATGGAATTGCTCCACTTCCGCCGCCCTCTGGATTCATGGGCGTCTCGGCGGTCGACGGTCGACGGTGGGGGGAAACTGTCGGAGTTTCCGGGCTTAGGTCCGGAGTTGGAGGGTGCGGCGTGACGCGCTCGTCTCGGGTGTAATCGGTCGGAAAGGACTTGTTGAGTCTCGGGGTTTTAGGGGTCGTTACAAGTCGGCTTATCTCGCATGCGGCTCCTTCGCTGGATTGTAAACCTTTGACGAGTTCCGGTAGCGTTGTGCACGTTGACCCTTTTGGCACGTTGACCCCGTTGACCCTTTTACGGAGATGTGGGGCAATCCGTAAGACAGTTGAAAGGGAAAACGGCATTACTTCGTATGCGCTTTTATGAGGATCGCAATCATGGTTTCATCATGGATGACTGACTGGATTGGAAACTCAATGCTTTTAGTATTGGTCAACTGCATCTCGGCCGCTCGGTCTGCCACCTAGCGGTCGGTAAGTAAAACAACTGAAATCGCCCGCCGGTGTGCAGGCTATGGGCGGGTCATTGGGAGCTCCCGCATTTCAATTTTTCTAAGCCATTTGTTCGCAAATTATATTGCTCCCTGAGCTTGTCGTAAAGTTAATTTAACAGGCTTTATTCTAATATAACTTCAGTGACTTCAGGACACTTCTTTTTTCGAATTATGGCAGTTAATCGTTCCTCACCACATGCCCCCCCCCCCCCCCCCCCCCATCGCAATGCTTTAAGGCGGCCGCTCACTAGGCCATTCGGCGCGCGGAGGTCGCGATATCGCTACGACTTTCCGCGCATCTTTAGCGACTTTCCGCCTTCGCGTCAGCCGAAACGTCAAAAATCGCGGACGAATGTCGTCGGCCGGCCATCTGCGGACCGGCGGAAAAAAAGCTGATTCGAACGAGCTTTTTTCCGCGACTGAACGTCGCGAAGCCGCGGACAACAAAATTGGTCAGGCTAACAGCGGCGAATCTATACAAGACAGAGGTGCACATTTTGCACAGCATGCTCTTGCCGCTGTGAAATTTATTATATAAAAGTTTCGTGGTTCTAAACTTACATCTTCGTCGAAAAATGGCCATCATTAATTTACCTTGTGACAGGCTGCAGACACAGGTTGCGACATGCTCTAGGTCGGCGGGGCGGAATCTCGCGAGCAGACAGCGCCGAATCCGCCGGAACAAGGACGATATTCAGCGGTATCGCCGCGATTTTCCGAGGCGAAATGTCGCAGTGATATGGGGCGCCGAATGCGTAGTGTGCGGCCGCCTTTACGCGTCTTCGGGTGTCTTGTTTACTTACCGAAGGTCAACACTCAATCAGCTGATGGTTTCCAATCCAGGTTTTTCTTTATCCATGGTTTCATGGTTAGACGAATCGACAAACCGTAGCGTCAGAATTTGATTTAATGTTTAACCCTCGCCCTACGGGAGGGGGGCTGACAGGCCCCCTCCCTGAGTTTTTTTCTTGAATAACTTTTTACACATGCGGCGCATCTTGCTGAAATTTTTGGTAGCTGAGTTTACAACAATAATACGTAAGCTGTAAACCTTTAATTGAAATAAGTTGAGTAGTTTGGGATATAATCATGTTTTGATGACGTCATGTTGGTGGAAAAATGATAAATATTTGAAAAATAGTAGAAAAATAGTAGAAAACCGAGTTTTAAAGTAAATTACAAAAGCAATTCACCAAAGATACAAGATGGCATTCTCTTTAAAATGGCAATCTCGGATTTGCAAAATTGTGGGTTTTTGACCCAAAAAATTAAAAACAACTGTTTGTTTTTTAAATCCCCACAAATCAAAATGTTCAAAGATGTTAGAAACGCCGGAATATATGTGAGAGAACTGAACATGGACAATACTCATACTAAATTTCAAAGCAATATCTTTATTTTTGACTGAGTGATGACTCCCTAAGTGTAAGACACTGATGACGTCATTTTTTAAATCACTTTTTTTGACTTTTTTGAAAAGATACGAACAAATAATTACGTTTTATGTATTTCTGAGCCAAAACTGGTCTAGGAACATGTCTTTTTATTTACATTTATTAATTTCTAATTTTGAGGTTTTCTGAAGAACAAAATCGCTATTTTGGACGTGGTAAATCCGAGGTCATTCACTTGACCTGGAAAGTCAACCGTTGACCTGAAACCTAAAAATCACATACTGTTAGATTCCTCTCATGACAGGCAACCTGCTGGATCTTTCCGCATTGCTCTAAGTTGCTTGGTTTGGAAGTTAACAGGGGGGCCTGTCAGGCCACCCCGTAGGGCGAAGGTGGAAAAAGCTCCCGTAGGGTGAGGGTTAATGTTCTTTTTTCGCTTATCCCCATTGCACTTTTCTTGCATCAAAAATTAGTTATCTTGTATTTACCGCTCGACAACCAGGATAACTGGGTAGACGCTATACAAAGCAAAATTGTTGATTTAGCTTTCCTCTTATTTCCGGGATATTTGAGATCAAAACCTTCGCCATGATTCAACAATACCTTGATGTCGAGGCCTTCGATGTTTAATCACAAACGCTCTGAAGCGGGCGTGTTCAGGACAATTGGTTGGACAATTGGACAATTGGTCAGCATATGGAACTGACAGCGTGTTCGCGGTTGGATAATTTCAAAATAATTTGAAGCAACGAAATGTATATGTAACGGAATATGTAACGGAATATGTAACGGAATATGTAACGGAATATGTAACGGAATAAAGTGAACCGGTGCTTCCAGCTGTAACTCTCACTGGCTTGGCTGATTTGGCGTGTGTTTGTCCCCAACACGGCCGACTCATTTTAATTTCGTTGTGTGCAAACAATACCGAATATATTCTAGCGATCACGTGCCACCCGCATGACTGATTGGCTAAATATATCACCCGTGCCTCTGATCCCTGCACCTCTTTCCCCTGCACGACAAATTATGGTTAATTCGGTCACTCTCACCATTCCACACCACACCACACCAGACATGTGCCTGGATCTCGGGATCCAGCTGAGATCCGGATATCTGTGTCCTGTGTCCCGAGACCCACATGGGACACCAGATCCAGGAACACAATAAGCCGAGGGATCCACAAAGATCCCAGATCCTGATATATTTTATGCGGAAGGATCCACTGGGATCCGAGATCCAACTTCGGGATCCAGGCACGCCGGTAGGTACCTACTGCTTGCTAATTTTAGCATATGGGAGAATTCATTACAATATCTATGTTTACTAACAGGTACAAGGTAATTTACGGGTACTAATTATCTACATAGTGCATACTACATATGCAGCATAGAGATCACACATTTTGATGTCAGTCCCTGTTTCAAGATCTGAGGATTGTTTAAATAAGAGATCCACTGAGATCCCAGATCCTGAAGCATTTTACGCCGAGGGATCCAGGAGGATCCCAGATCTTCAAGCATTTTACGCAGAGGGATCCACTGGGATCCAAGATCTAACTTCGGGATCCAGGCACAAGTCTGCACCACACCGTCTGCGTCACTCTGTCACCCGCACGGCGGTCAGGTACCCCTCCCCCCTTCCCCCGCAGTTGCTATGGTACACGCTAAGGTCCGACTTCTTTCTCCTCTAGCGTATGTTTGACGGCGAATTAAGAAACGACCATATATGCATTCAAACCGCATTACTGAGAGCTTCAAATTTATATATTGGCGCATTGGTTCACCCTTTCCATTGGCTGCTTTTAAGCAAAAATCCGTTTTTACCACCGCAAAGCGCTAAAAACGGATTTTTGTTTAAAGGGACTGTCCCACCTTAACATTAGATTTTAGTTCAGATAGCTATGTTGTTGGATTTGCATTGAAATATAGTAGGGTAGCAGTTAAAACAACCACATGGGTTTAATCGCAAAGAAATTCGAGCTTGGTCTTGACAATTGTAACGAATAAACCCTACGTGTATTTTAATACGGGTCTAAAGCCGATGACGTCGTCTCTCTTCACCAAATGCTGATGGTAGTCGACTTGTTTTAAGGTGAACCTTGGAGATATTTTCTACGTTTCAATGGTTTGGTAATTGGTTTGTTTTGTATTCAAAGCGCCATAATTGTTTCGAAATAATTGTGCCATAATTTGGCAGCGTAAAGGATTTCTGTGTAGCTCTCTAGAGTTAAATATGACGTAATCAACCCAAATATTAAAACTTAACTTTTTATGAAATTGAGCACTGTTTGCCAGAAACAAATGTCATAATCGTGTGCGGCAGCAATTACTTCATATTTTGCACCAAAAGCAGCGTACATTTGACAACTTTTGGGAAGGTAGGACAGTCCCTTTAAAGCAGCCAGTGGATAAGGTGAGCCAATGCGTCAATATATAAATTTGAAGCTCTCAGTAATGCGGTTTGAATGCATATATGGTCGTTTCATAATTCGCCGTCAAACATACGGTAGAAGAGAAAATAAGCCGGACCTTAGTGTGTACCATAGCAACTGCGGGTCCCTGTACCTTTTTTCTGACTACCACATTTCCTTTTAGTTTACTCCGTCCAAGTATCAGGTCTTCGAGCGGAGGCAGGCCGATCGCCTGCCCGCCGGGCACCTTTGATTCCCGACGATCCCATTCTGGCTGACGAAATCCGGGATTTCTTGCGCTGTTGCATAATGTATTCGTTTGTATATGTATGTTTGTATGTATATGTATTCGTTTTGGCTCGGTTGCCGGTAGTCCAAATTAATTACCTCGCAGTTGTGGTGGCGTTTCGGCTGCAAGTTGCTGATAACCAGGTTTGCTAGCGCTGCGATAGAAAGGGAAACAAACTGGGTGTGTTTCAGCTCTGATCAAACTCGTTGCTC
Source organism: Chirona hameri (assembly GCA_036785665.1). Taxonomy (NCBI): domain Eukaryota; kingdom Metazoa; phylum Arthropoda; class Thecostraca; order Balanomorpha; family Balanidae; genus Chirona; species Chirona hameri. Next base: position 71,248 of record JAXIVJ010003774.1, read on the forward strand.
ATCGAGGGTTGGTTTCATCTGCTTGCCGATTTGGAAGCCTGAAAATATGACTATGATGTTTCATGTGTATGGTATGGATCATTACATCAAAAGTACGAACATCTTAAATGTCGGTCAGCGAAGTCACGTTTCTTATGAAGAAGGCAATGCCACCCTTGCATGTATGTATCGTACACTTTGTTGCACAACATTAATCAGTGGCCTGCAATGGAATTTGGCAGGTCAACAAGACCACTTGAACGGAAAATCAATCATTCTGAAAACGTTAGTCAACATTCGCCACAAATTTAGACACGACCGAAATGACCCATCTTGCCGCTACTGACATGTCAACTTGGAACAGGATGGATGCGCGGCCGTCATAACTGTGAAACGATCTGCAAAGCTGATTAAAATCCGTCTGAATTATTTTGCTGTTGCTGAAAACAGTATATGTACTGAAAGTTCTTCATTGTGTTACCAAGTAATGTTAAGCTGCAAGCATTGATAAGCTGTAAGCTTTACAGGGAATGTTTCACCTTTCTGAAAGTAGTCAAATATACGCTGGTTGTAGTCGAAAATATGAAGTAAGTGCTGCTGAATACGATGGTGATATTTTTGCTCTCGAGAAGTCACTTAACTTTATACGAATTGAGTTTTTATATTTGGGCTGATGACGTCATTATTGAACTCTAGACCGCCGCTGATTGGCTGACAAAGTGAGATTGGCTGACAAGGTGGCTGTCAACCAATCAGCGGATGTACCAGCCTGGGTGCATTTTGCAAATGGTAAATTAAATTGCTTAACAACGGTTAAGTTTTGGGGAAAATGACCTTCGTAATTTAGATATTTCAATAGCGGCCCAAGATAATGGCTATCTCAGTTCAAAACCAATACAAAGGTGAAACATTTCCTTTAAGCTCGCTTCGAGATCGAGTAGACATTTACTCGATTGAAGGATACGTTCACTGTTGTAAATGTACATAAAAAGTACCCGTTACAACGTTCATGCAGATCTACCTTTGTGGATACTTACTATTTCAAATCATTAGGTACCTATGTAGAAGTAAAACCTTTAATCCAAATCTAAATCTAGGCTCCAATAATCTACATTCATAATGCTACAAAATAATTGAAATTTTTAGTGAATTTTTGATGAATTTCTTCATCACAAGCTTGGATTTATTCACCGCTTGAATACGGTATATGCAATACAGTGTCATGTGCTCACATGTCATATTGTATGCTCGCCAATGTCAAACAATTTAACACCTTCCACTTACTGGCTTCTGAAACCCGGATCGCGCTCTAACGGGTTGGGGCGCAGCCGGAACGGAATGGTTCGCCTACGCCCACTCCATCTGTCATCTGTACCGGGTGCTGCGTTCTCTCCACACGCCAGACTGGATGGTCTCCAGGCTTCACCACGACACGGGCAGCGGGGGGCACGGTCGGCTTCAGCTGGGAGGCAGAGGCAGAGACCGGCAAGGGCTAGAGAGCGACTCACAAGGGCTAGAGAGCGACTCACAAGGGCTAGAGAGCGACCCGGCAGACTGGGACAGAGGCACCGATGACGGGCTAGAGATCGGCCCGGCAGACTGGGACAGAGGCACCGATGACGGGCTAGAGAGCGACCCGGCGGACTGGGACAGAGGCACTGATGACGGGCTAGAGAGCGACCCGGCAGACTGGGACAGAGGCACCGATGACGGGCTAGAGGACGACCCGGCGGACTGGGACAGAGGCACCGATGACGGGCTAGAGAGCAGCCCGGCAGACTGGGACAGAGGCACCGATGACGAGCTAGAGAGCGACCCGGCAGACTGGGACAGAGACACCGATGACGGGCTAGAGAGCGACCCGGCAGACTGGGACAGAGGCACCGATGACGGGCTAGAGGGCGACCCGGCGGACTGGGACAGAGGCACCGATGACGGGCTAGAGAGCGACCCGGCAGACTGGGACAGAGGCACCGATGACGGGCTAGAGAGCGACCCGGCAGACCGGGACAGAGGCACCGATGACGGGCTAGAGAGCGACCCGGCAAACTGGGACAGAGGCACCGATGACGGGCTAGAGAGCGACCCGGCAGACCGGGACGGGGACAGGGGCACGTGCGGGTGACGGCCCTGGCGCGTGGGCGCGTCCGCTGCCACCGCCGCCGCTGACATTTGCTGCGCTCAGTGAGCGGTGCGGATGCAGGCTGATCGGTGGTCAGCGTTGCGGCTGCCGGCGCAGCGCTGGCTGGCAGCAGCGCTGTGCTGCGCGCAGCCGGCTGAACCTGCCGCGGTCCTGCTGCGCAGCGTCCAGCGCCGATCAACAGCCTGTCTGCGGCAGCCAGCAGCCGGACCAGCAGCCGAGCCAGCAGCCGGGTGTGACCGGTCACCAGCAGATGGCCAGCTCGCAACAGCAGCAGCAGCAGCTGAAGCTGCAGCTAACCAGCTCGCAGAGCCAAGTCACATTAGAGATACCAGGAGCCATGTAGACGGCGAGTGTGCGCCGACGGTTGTGGACTATGACAGGCCTGCAGACGTGTGCAGCAGTGCTACTGCTGACATCTGTGTTTGTCATGGCGAAGAGATCGAAAAGGACGGAGGAGACTCCTTAAAGATTGAGAATGCAGGAAGCTCGTGTGTTGGGGAAAGGAAGAACGCATGCGTATTTTGGGGGAAAGTGAATGGAGATGTGTGCTTGAACGTTAGTGTGTCGGATAGCGACGTAGATAAGTGTTTGGAAGACGGCAAGGGAGAAAACTTTGGCTTGGTGAATGAAAATATAGAAAGGCCATGTTTTCAGAACGACGAGGGTGGAGACGTATTTAGTGAGAAAACAAATGTTTCTTCCCTTCTGCTTTACGGACAGCAAGGGAATGCGTGTCTGGAGAAATGTCTGGGAAGAGCGGCGTGTTTGCAGGACAGGGTTGACGAGGGCAAGGCTTTGGAAAGTGCCACGGATGGCAGCGACGTCAGGTCAGTGGAAACTGACGTCGATGTCTAAACGCTTGTCTATAGGGTGGACTCCCAACGTACAATGTCTTCCAAAAGCAGCCATATGAAGAGTAATCAAATGTCTACAACTGATTATTTTTTATCAGTGTTTATTGTATTGTAAGTATGTAGATAATCAGAATGTTTTCCTTCCCTTTGGCCTGACAATTTTGCATTTTTCTGTTTTATGTGTATGTGATTTTTGTTCTTAACCCGCGCCGTGCCGGGGGGGGGCGTTTAGACGCCCCCTAATGTTTTTAGAGGATAGCGAAAAAAGGCGGCGCTGCGCGCCGCCATTTTTGGCAAAGCTGTTGGGGCATGAATTGCCCACATATTGTGAAATTCTTGACCTCGGGTCATCTCAAGTTAGGTCACCAGGCCAGGTCACGTGACCCCACCTCCAAAAAAGTGTGTGGTCGTACCACAGCCACAGTTTTTGCCCGATTGATTTAGTACTTACAGGATTTCATAAGGTCAATGGTACCTACAATTATTTTATCTCAGATTTTGTATATCGGTGATCTAAGGTCGGGTCAATTTCGTCACCTCCCCATTATACAGGGTGTCCGGGAAAAAAACATACTCTGGATTTTAGCTCGTGCTTCAATATGCACGTGCCAATTTGTTTGAAACTTTTCATGATTATAGCTTGGAACATGGCAAAACCGATGAACACAGAAACAAGTCCTTTGGGGATGTTTTTTTTCATATTGAAAAGGCGTTTTGTGTGGAAGCCTACATTCCAGGGTGTGTTCCAGGGTGTCCGGAAAAAAAGATACTGTGATTTTCCGTGATAATTTCGGTTAGAAACAAACAATATTAACAAAATCGAGTATCGTTATATTCACCAGTCCATGTCAAAACAGATAATGCATGACATTTGTACAGATTCCCTCTGTCAGTCACAGCTCACAGTGCAGCCTACTACAGAAGATGCTCGATGTGCGCCCCCTTCCGGCGGATCAGCTGAGGCAGTCTCACAGTCTCTCAGATGGTCGACAGCTTTGTCGATCATCGCTGAGGGCATGCGGCCGACTTCTGCGATGATGGCGCGCATCAGGTCTTCTGTTGTTCTGGGCCTTTCTTTGTAAACACGGTCCTTGACTTTTGTAAAGATGGTCTCCCCACAGAAAGAAATCCAATGGACTGAGGTCCGGGGAATAGGGTGCCCACGCCACCTCCGCCATGAGGCTGACAGAGGCAGTGTCTGTACAAATGTCATGGCTTATCTGTTTTGCCATGAACTGGTGAATATAACGATACTCGAATTTGTAATATTGCTTGCTTATAACCGAAATTATTACGGAAATTCACAGTATCTTTTTTTTCCGGACACCCTGGAACACACCCTGTAATGTAGGCTTCCACACAAAACGCCTTTGCAATATAAAAAAAAACATCTCACAGGACATATTTCTGTGTTCATCGGTTTTGCCACGTTCCCAGCTATAATCATGACAAGTTTCAAAAAAATTGGCATGTGCATATTGAAGCACGAGCTAAAATACAGAGTATGTTTTTTTTCCGTAAGTCGATGGGGAAATATTAAAATGCTTCCTTTTCCGATGGTACGCATGATATCAGCCTAATTCCGTCTGGATCATGTTATTATAGGCCATTCTTGAAGACCCAGGTGCATTTTTTGTTCAGTGACCCCTACAGGGTCAGCCGAGGTCATCCGAGGTCACCAACACTGTTTTGTCAATAACTCTCGACAAAATCGAGATAGAGCAGTGAAACTGGCACCAATGTGTTCGTCTCGTCGAGACACGTCTCCCAATGTGCAACATTACCTAATTGGGTCACCACATGACCTTGACCTGAGGTCAAATTTTGCCGATGACCTAACCTGGTCATCATGAATATGATTCGAAGCGCCTTGGCGATACAAACACGATGGCTTCAAAACTAATACCTTATATTATTAGTCCGCCCCTGTAGCTCAGTTGGGAGAGCGCCGGGCTTCTGACCTCATCCGGGTAGTGGCAGCCCGGGTTCGAGTCGCTTCGGCGCTCGCTATTTGCCCCTGACTGGGATGGCCTGTGGCCGGTGGCAGCGGTCGCACTCAAGGTCAGGTGACGTCAGAGGGCGGGGCGGACCGTGTCCAGGTATGTCGGGCACGTAAAACTTTCGCTTCTAAATTCTGCCGGACGCCAGGAATTGCTTGATCGGGTGGTAGGGTCAGGGCCTGCGCAACAAGCTATGCTTAGCGCCGGGCCTGAACTCGGAAATCCATCCATTCAAAAACATTCGGACTAAATTTAAAAAAAAAAAAAATATTATGTAAAAAGCTATTTTTGAAAACGGTTTTGCTAAAAAATAGCCTTTTTTACATTTGATGAGCTCGGGAGCCATAATCTATTGACCTTAGCTCAAATCTGAGGACACCTCGGCGATTGAATTTTTCAAGAGATTTCAAGAGATTTCAAGAGATTTCAATAATTTTTCCATTGCTTTTCCGTGTGTTCCTAGCTAGTTCCTGTGATATCTGGGAGTTTCTGGAGCGAAGTCCTAAAATTTGAAGATTTGACCTTTGATGACCTCTGGTGACCTCAATATTGACCTGATAAAAAAAAAACTAGAAATAGTTTCAAAATGCATTTTGACGATCTTTCGAACCGTGTTTTTGGTTTTTGCCTACGTGCTATAGGAGCCGAGTTAGATGGGGGCATCGAAACGCCCCCCCCCCCCTCCCCCGCCGGCACCGCGAAGGTGGCGCTGAGCACTGGCACGGTGCGGGTTAATCAACCATATTTAATTTCGTTATTCTTATATTTCTATCTTGTATAAAATAAACATAAGAGAATGCCGAACTTGCAGCCATGCCCACATGCCCCTCCCTTTCGATCTGCCAGTGGACAGTGGACAGTGTGCCATGCAATATTTCGTTGAATTGCATCGCTGCCGCAATCCGCTCACCAGAGATGATGCTGCACAGTGCACAGAGAATTGATTCACAAATACGCGACGATATGCGCCAGCCGGATATTGTATTACACAAACTCCAGGCGTTCAGTTCTTGTGTATTGTCTGTTGAAAGCGTCCTGATTCGGTGCCTGTTACGTAAATGTACCATTCTCGATTCAAATAATGACGATTTGTGTTATTAAACGTTGTGTGACAAATGAATGGAGTCAGCTGACGCTTCTTTCCTACAGTGACACAGAACGCCTCCAATCGCTGAGTCACGTGCCCTCCACCTCATGCGTGATCACGAATGAGGCGAAATGTGTCGCAGATCGACCCTGTCCCGGATGTGCTCATTCTCCAGTGAACTCTCTCTGAACTTGGTATCTGAAAAATCGTTATATCTAGAGGTGCTTCGACGAATGCATGCTTCTTACCACATCCTACGTCAGAGGGTGTGTAAATGATGCAACAAGAGAATAGTTTGACCGAATCCGATAAGTTATGGCTTCATCGGCTTAGTCAGGTGGCGGCGAGTGGCGGCTAAGAAGCTCAGGGGTCTGCCACGGGGATATACCTATCTGTTCTTCGCTCAAATTACTAATGTGCAGCATGCAGCAGTACCTGGTGGAATACCGCAGCACCCCTCGGTATTCCTTCCCCGTGCGGTCTTAACCCCGGATATTGTGCTTACCGCATACTATATGTATAAATGAACCACCCAGCTGCCTTCATTATCCAGCACACTGGCGTAAACAGGCCGTATTATTCGCTGATCCGGCGCCGGCCTGACCACAATGGGATGTATTCTGTGTAGTATGGTGAGGTCGCGATGTCACGAAGGTCGTGCGTCGCCCAGGGATGAGCTCCGATGAAGTTGCACATGTGCGTGGTTAGTTCTGTAGAGCTGTAACGATCGCTGCGCACTGCCGGGATGGCCACCGCGTCTCGTGCCTGTGGTCAGTGGGGAAAAAAATGGCCGCATTTACCGCGCATGTATTGCGTTTTTGATCAGCCTGTCTCGGTATTGTCTGTCTGTTGATGGGTGTGTCGGTCTGATGATGGGTGTGTCGGTCTGATGATGGGTGTGTCGGTCTGATGATGGGTGTGTCGGTCTGATGATGGGTGTGTCGGTCTGATGATGGGTGTGTCGGTCTGATGATGGGTGTGTCGGTCTGATGATGGGTGTATCGGTCTGATGATGGGTGTGTCGGTCTGATGATGGGTGTGTCGGTCTGATGATGGGTGTGTCGGTCTGATGATGGGTGTGTCGGTCTGATGATGGGTGTGTCGGTCTGATGATGGGTGTGTCGGTCTGATGATGGGTGTGTCGGTCTGATGATGGGTGTGTCGGTCTGTTGATGGGTGTGTCGGTCTGATGATGGGTGTGTCGGTCTGATGATGGGTGTGTCGGTCTGATGATGGGTGTGTCGGTCTGATGATGGGTGTGTCGGTCTGATGATGGGTGTGTCGGTCTGATGATGGGTGTGTCGGTCTGATGATGGGTGTGTCGGTCTGATGATGGGTGTGTCGGTCTGATGATGGGTGTGTCGGTCTGATGATGGGTGTGTCGGTCTGATGATGGGTGTGTCGGTCTGTTGATGGGTGTGTCGGTCTGTTGATGGGTGTGTCGGTCTGATGATGGGTGTGTCGGTCTGATGATGGGTGTGTCGGTCTGATGATGGGTGTGTCGGTCTGATGATGGGTGTGTCGGTCTGATGATGGGTGTGTCGGTCTGATGATGGGTGTGTCGGTCTGATGATGGGTGTGTCGGTCTGATGATGGGTGTGTCGGTCTGATGATGGGTGTGTCGGTCTGATGATGGGTGTGTCGGTCTGATGATGGGTGTGTCGGTCTGATGATGGGTGTGTCGGTCTGATGATGGGTGTGTCGGTCTGATGATGGGTGTGTCGGTCTGATGATGGGTGTGTCGGTCTGATGATGGGTGTGTCGGTCTGATGATGGGTGTGTCGGTCTGATGATGGGTGTGTCGGTCTGATGATGGGTGTGTGGGTCTGATGATGGGTGTGTCGGTCTGATGATGGGTGTGTCGGTCTGATGATGGGTGTGTCGGTCTGATGATGGGTGTGTCGGTCTGATGATGGGTGTGTCGGTCTTATGATGGGTGTGTCGGTCTGATGATGGGTGTGTCGGTCTGATGATGGGTGTGTCGGTCTGATGATGGGTGTGTCGGTCTGATGATGGGTGTGTCGGTCTGATGATGGGTGTGTCGGTCTGATGATGGGTGTGTCGGTCTGATGATGGGTGTGTCGGTCTGATGATGGGTGTGTCGGTCTGATGATGGGTGTGTCGGTCTGATGATGGGTGTGTCGGTCTGATGATGGGTGTGTCGGTCTGATGATGGGTGTGTCGGTCTGATGATGGGTGTGTCGGTCTGATGATGGGTGTGTCGGTCTGATGATGGGTGTGTCGGTCTGATGATGGGTGTGTCGGTCTGATGATGGGTGTGTCGGTCTGATGATGGGTATGTCGGTCTGATGATGGGTGTGTCGGTCTGATGATGGGTGTGTCGGTCTGTTGATGGGTGTGTCGGTCTGATGATGGGTGTGTCGGTCTGATGATGGGTGTGTCGGTCTGATGATGGGTGTGTCGGTCTGTTGATGGGTGTGTCGGTCTGATGATGGGTGTGTCGGTCTGATGATGGGTGTGTCGGTCTGATGATGGGTGTGTCTGTCTGATGATGGGTGTGTCGGTCTGATGATGGGTGTGTCGGTCTGATGATGGGTGTGTCGGTCTGATGATGGGTGTGTCGGTCTGATGATGGGTGTGTCGGTCTGATGATGGGTGTGTCGGTCTGATGATGGGTGTGTCGGTCTGATGATGGGTGTGTCGGTCTGATGATGGGTGTGTCGGTCTGATGATGGGTGTGTCGGTCTGATGATGGGTGTGTCGGTCTGATGATGGGTGTGTCGGTCTGATGATGGGTGTGTCGGTCTGATGATGGGTGTGTCGGTCTGATGATGGGTGTGTCGGTCTGATGATGGGTGTGTCGGTCTGTCTGTCTGTCGGTCTGTCGGTCTGTCGGTCTCTCTATGTGTGTATTCATCAGTCGTGCGGTTGCTGTGCCGTTTCATTAGCCGCAGTGTCCCTCGGATGTCCTCTAACCGCAGCGTCGTCAGTGTGTCTCGTGCTGCTCTCCCTCTCTCTGACCTCAGCGTCCCTCGTGTCCCGCAGGAAGGCTGCTACAGGGGAGATTGAGATCGAGGCGGAGGGCGGCCGCCGTACCCTGCGCAGCACATGCGACTGGTCGGAGGCGGCCGTCAACGGCGAACACCTCTGGATGCCCACCTCGGCCTCGGGAGACTTCTGCTACGTGCCTGACCCCGACTGCTGTGTGAGTACTACAGAGTGGCGGTGGTCTGTATAAGGAAAAGGTCGAGCCGTTTGTGAACGTGCTTCGTGATAAAGTGTTGAATAGCCCAAGATGTGTACAGTTGCATTACATAGTCCAAGATATGACCAAGACAATGGTCAGCACATCATCTGATGTTTCCCGTGATGCATTTTATTTGATTAAGTTTTTCAAAGATTGAGCGCGATCCATATAGTAGCGCACGCTACTGCAGATTGCAGTGCAACGTGGTGGCAGTTTGCATTCGGGCTGGCCGTGGCCCTACCGGAGCGCGAACCCGGGCTTCCCAAGTGAAACCCCGAAGCTCGAACCACTGGACCATTCCAGGAAAATGTAAAGCCGAAAGTACCTACACAATTGCTAATTTTACGGATCTCCTAGCTGGCGTCACTACTCACTGCTCAAGTCTCCTAGAACACTTATATATTTGATACTTCTGGGAGTTTCCTGTGGACGAGTACCATCGATCTTCATCGATCATCGATCTTGAATTGATCCGGAGTGGTGTCGTGGTTAAGTCGACATGTTGCCTAACCATGCATCTCAGGCCCGGTATCACGACATGTTGCCTAACCAGGCATCTCAGGCCCGGTATCACGACATGTTGCCTAACCAGGCATCTCAGGCCCGGTATCACGACATGTTTCCTAACCAGGCATCTCAGGCCCGGTATCACGACATGTTTCCTAACCAGGCATCTCAGGCCCGGTATCACGACATGTTGCCTAACCAGGCATATCAGGCCCGGTATCACGACATGTTTCCTAACCAGGCATCTCAGGCCCGGTATCACGACATGTTGCCTAACCAGGCATATCAGGCCCGGTATCACGACATGTTTCCTAACCAGGCATCTCAGGCCCGGTATCACGACATGTTTCCTAACCAGGCATCTCAGGCCCGGTATCACGACATGTTGCCTAACCAGGCATCTCAGGCCCGGTATCACGACATGTTGCCTAACCAGGCATCTCAGGCCCGGTATCACGACATGTTGCCTAACCATGCATATCAGGCCCGGTATCACGACATGTTGCCTAACCAGGCATCTCAGGCCCGGTATCACGACATGTTGCCTAACCAGGCATCTCAGGCCCGGTATCACGACATGTTGCCTAACCATGCATCTCAGGCCCGGTATCACGACATGTTGCCTAACCAGGCATCTCAGGCCCGGTATCACGACATGTTGCCTAACCAGGCATCTCAGGCCCGGTATCACGACATGTTGCCTAACCAGGCATCTCAGGCCCGGTATCACGACATGTTGCCTAACCAGGCATCTCAGGCCCGGTATCACGACATGTTGCCTAACCAGGCATCTCAGGCCCGGTATCAAGCCTGCGGGGCTTGGTGTCAGAATCGCGGTTCTTACTTGTGAGGCTATTTACCAGTGCATCATCATTAGCTGGATCATAGAACGGATTGACAACTTTTGTCGCGTAAATTTCACAATGAAACCTGCACTTATATGCAATACACATGGCTTCCTGCGTGGCTGATCCAGAATAAAAGTTCGCTTAGACCATACATTCCTATCTACGTTTTTTGTCGACATTTTCGTTAAAAAAAAATATGATGTATGAATATACCCAGTCTCAAAAATGTGACAAAATATGACACTTGGTACTGTTTGTATCGTGGGCTTAGCGTATTCCATCGTCGACACCCATGACGCAGTGTTAACGTGGGGAGTGTTTATCGACACAGGCTATATAACCAGCAATTTCGCGCAGTACTGCGTTAAGAGTCGAGCACAATGTATGTGCGGACATTTAATTTAGGTCCTTGATGTGCATCAAGAACTTGATCAAATCCAGTGGAACATTCCGAAGTGAATATTGTCCGAATTATTTGAACAAAGACATTTTTGGAAAGATGGTTCTCTGTTAAGTGTAAAATACCGAGGCATTCACGTTTGTATATGTATATTTAATTAATGAATTTAAATTGTCTTTAGCCACTGATGCAATGCAGTTGGGGGCTGGTAGTTAAAAAGGCGTTTCCGACGTGATTTGTCCCTGAATTATTTCAGCAGTCATTTTCGGAAAACAAATACTTTTTTGCATTTAATATGTCGGGGCATCTTTGGTTTTCCATGTCGATTTGTCATGACTGGATCTAATTTACCCTAATGCGCGATACTCCTAGCGGTCATTCAGCAAGGGAAGCTGGGTTTCCGAAGGGGGGAATGTAGCGTGTTTATCCCCGAAATTGCATGAACTAATAGACAAATACATATTCTAAAAAAATGCATCGGGGCATCTTTAAAAAGTTCCTGCTTTGTGTGGAATATATATTGTTTTCCCAACAGTCATGGCGGCGGCTATTTTTAGTACCAAATTCCTGCCGCGAGAGGCGCTACTAGTAGTATGCCCTCGCCTGGCCCGTATCGGACCAATCGACTGTGCGTTTTTCGTAATATAATTTATGTGTACCCTTGGAATGTCATTACAATCAGTTGGATGTGTAGGACGTAGGTATATAACCAGAGCTTATAAGCAGTTCAACTGAGCGACATTTAGACGCAGTGTGATGTTCGGATTAACCTGTTCATATAGGAAGTCCACGTGTAGGAGGAAGCCCGTGGGGGATGTTGGGAAGGGAGGGGAGATGAGGAGACACGTGGGTCGAGAACCCGGCAGCAGCACACCGAGCCCAGCTGGGAGATACGAGCCATTTGCGGAGAAATAGTGCAGTGGTCCCGGGAGACGGCCGACTCCGGCCGGTCGGACGGTGACTGCTTCTCTCTCATCACTCATTCAGTTTGTTCCAATATCAGCCTCGCTGCTCCGTCCCCCGGGGCCCCGAGTTTGGAGTCCCGAGTGTCAAGTCCCGATTAACGAGTATCGGGTCCTTTGACCCGTGTGGGTCTCCTCCCGGGACCAAATTTTGCCATCTATTCCTCAGAGATCTTCGGAGTTTCTGGCGTTCATTATTAAGACCAGCAATACGCTAAAATAGGTTTGGTTTAATTTGTGCCGCTGTAACTTCCTACCAGGTTGGTGATTACTAACTTGTCACGAATTCATGGCAACGGTCAAAGATCGGCGTGTTTGTTTCGTAATCAATTCATTGACAAAGCGGACCCCGGTAACTTCAGTGCAGACCAGTTTGCTTCGAACGAGGTTATGTAATAGTAATATGCGGTTCGAAAGGTCAGCGGGCCAAGGCGGATATATTGCTTCCATTTTCCGCATGACACCTGGAAGCAATTTGTAGGATAGTTTTGCAGAACGCTAGGCAACCACATCCGTATGCAGCTATTAGCAGTGATGACCTACCCTACGCTACGCTACGGAATTACGCTACGCTACGGAATTACACTACGCTACGTTTGGTTTTTGGGCCAAAGCTATGCTACCGAATTACGTGATGTTAAATTTGGTTACGTTACCGATTGCGCTATTTTGCATTAAACGTAGCTTGGAATGTATCGTACTACGATACAAAAGATACCAGGAAAGTCAGCAGCAGGTAACGGTGATTTCTTCGTTCATCCAGACTTCTAACTGCCTATCAACCAGCCGCCATGCATTTCTTTCGTGACAGACAGTTGCGAAGATATTCGTAACACAAAGCAGCATCATTAGTGAAAATCAGTGGCGCAAAGGTCATAGCTAACTTATATCTAGACACTTGTTACTGATTGTTACTGGTGTATGACAGCTAACCCGACATTGACTGGCGGGCAAATATTGTCCGACTCCTAACGACCATTCGCAATAGCAATAGATCATAAACCAATAAAGCTATCAGGCTCCCAAGTTAAACCAGCATCAACTTGTCCAATGTCCACCCCTGTAGCTCAGACGGGAGAGCGCTGGGCTGCAGGCCTCTCTCCCTGTAGCTCAGACGGGAGAACGCTGGGCTGCAGGCCTCTCTCCCTGTAGCTCAGACGGGAGAGCGCTGGGCTGCAGGCCTCTCTCCCTGTAGCTCAGACGGGAGAACGCTGGGCTGCAGGCCTCACTCCCTGTAGCTCAGACGGGAGAGCGCTGGGCTGCAGGCCTCACTCCCTGTAGCTCAGACGGGAGAGCGCTGGGCTGCAGGCCTCTCTCCCTGTAGCTCAGACGGGAGAGCGCTGGGCTGCAGGCCTCTCTCCCTGTAGCTCAGAGGGGAGAGCGCTGGGCTGCAGGCCTCACTCCCTGTAGCTCAGACGGGAGAGCGCTGGGCTGCAGGCCTCTCTCCCTGCAGCTCAGACGGGAGAGCGCTGGGCTGCAGGCCTCACTCCCTGTAGCTCAGACGGGAGAGCGCTGGGCTGCAGGCCTTACTCCCTGTAGCTCAGACGGGAGAGCGCTGGGCTGCAGGCCTCACTCCCTGTAGCTCAGACGGGAGAGCGCTGGGCTGCAGGCCTCACTCCCTGTAGCTCAGACGGGAGAGCGCTGGGCTGCAGGCCTTACTCCCTGTAGCTCAGACGGGAGAGCGCTGGGCTGCAGGCCTCTCTCCCTGTAGCTCAGACGGGAGAGCGCTGGGCTGCAGGCCTCTCTCCCTGTAGCTCAGACGGGAGAGCGCTGGGCTGCAGGCCTCTCTCCCTGTAGCTCAGACGGGAGAACGCTGGGCTGCAGGCCTCACTCCCTGTAGCTCAGACGGGAGAGCGCTGGGCTGCAGGCCTCACTCCCTGTAGCTCAGACGGGAGAGCGCTGGGCTGCAGGCCTCTCTCCCTGTAGCTCAGACGGGAGAGCGCTGGGCTGCAGGCCTCTCTCCCTGTAGCTCAGAGGGGAGAGCGCTGGGCTGCAGGCCTCACTCCCTGTAGCTCAGACGGGAGAGCGCTGGGCTGCAGGCCTCTCTCCCTGTAGCTCAGACGGGAGAGCGCTGGGCTGCAGGCCTCACTCCCTGTAGCTCAGACGGGAGAGCGCTGGGCTGCAGGCCTTACTCCCTGTAGCTCAGACGGGAGAGCGCTGGGCTGCAGGCCTCACTCCCTGTAGCTCAGACGGGAGAGCGCTGGGCTGCAGGCCTCACTCCCTGTAGCTCAGACGGGAGAGCGCTGGGCTGCAGGCCTTACTCCCTGTAGCTCAGACGGGAGAGCGCTGGGCTGCAGGCCTCTCTCCCTGTAGCTCAGACGGGAGAGCGCTGGGCTGCAGGCCTCTCTCCCTGTAGCTCAGACGGGAGAGCGCTGGGCTGCAGGCCTCTCTCCCTGTAGCTCAGAGGGGAGAGCGCTGGGCTGCAGGCCTCTCTCCCTGTAGCTCAGACGGGAGAGCGCTGGGCTGCAGGCCTCTCTCCCTGTAGCTCAGACGGGAGAGCGCTGGGCTGCAGGCCTCACTCCCTGTAGCTCAGACGGGAGAGCGCTGGGCTGCAGGCCTCACTCCCTGTAGCTCAGACGGGAGAGCGCTGGGCTGCAGGCCTTACTCCCTGTAGCTCAGACGGGAGAGCGCTGGGCTGCAGGCCTCTCTCCCTGTAGCTCAGAGGGGAGAGCGCTGGGCTGCAGGCCTCACTCCCTGTAGCTCAGACGGGAGAGCGCTGGGCTGCAGGCCTCACTCCCTGTAGCTCAGACGGGAGAGCGCTGGGCTGCAGGCCTCACTCCCTGTAGCTCAGACGGGAGAGCGCTGGGCTGCAGGCCTCTCTCCCTGTAGCTCAGACGGGAGAGCGCTGGGCTGCAGGCCTCTCTCCCTGTAGCTCAGACGGGAGAGCGCTGGGCTGCAGGCCTCTCTCCCTGTAGCTCAGACAGGAGAGCGCTGGGCTGCAGGCCTTACTCCCTGTAGCTCAGACGGGAGAGCGCTGGGCTGCAGGCCTTACTCCCTGTAGCTCAGACGGGAGAGCGCTGGGCTGCAGGCCTTACTCCCTGTAGCTCAGAGGGGAGAGCGCTGGGCTGCAGGCCTCACTCCCTGTAGCTCAGACGGGAGAGCGCTGGGCTGCAGGCCTTACTCCCTGTAGCTCAGACGGGAAAGCGCTGGGCTGCAGGCCTTACTCCCTGTAGCTCAGACGGGAGAGCGCTGGGCTGCAGGCCTTACTCCCTGTAGCTCAGACGGGAGAGCGCTGGGCTGCAGGCCTTACTCCCTGTAGCTCAGACGGGAGAGCGCTGGGCTGCAGGCCTTACTCCCTGTAGCTCAGAGGGGAGAGCGCTGGGCTGCAGGCCTTACTCCCTGTAGCTCAGACGGGAGAACGCTGGGCTGCAGGCCTTACTCCCTGTAGCTCAGAGGGGAGAGCGCTGGGCTGCAGGCCTTACTCCCTGTAGCTCAGACGGGAGAACGCTGGGCTGCAGGCCTTACTCCCTGTAGCTCAGAGGGGAGAGCGCTGGGCTGCAGGCCTTACTCCCTGTAGCTCAGACGGGAGAGCGCTGGGCTGCAGGCCTCTCTCCCTGTAGCTCAGACGGGAGAGCGCTGGGCTGCAGGCCTTACTCCCTGTAGCTCAGACGGGAGAGCGCTGGGCTGCAGGCCTTACTCCCTGTAGCTCAGACGGGAGAGCGCTGGGCTGCAGGCCTCTCTCCCTGTAGCTCAGACGGGAGAGCGCTGGGCTGCAGGCCTTACTCCCTGTAGCTCAGACGGGAGAGCGCTGGGCTGCAGGCCTTACTCCCTGTAGCTCAGACGGGAGAGCGCTGGGCTGCAGGCCTCACTCCCTGTAGCTCAGACGGGAGAGCGCTGGGCTGCAGGCCTCACTCCCTGTAGCTCAGACGGGAGAGCGCTGGGCTGCAGGCCTCACTCCCTGTAGCTCAGACGGGAGAACGCTGGGCTGCAGGCCTCTCTCCCTGTAGCTCAGACGGGAGAGCGCTGGGCTGCAGGCCTCACTCCCTGTAGCTCAGACGGGAGAGCGCTGGGCTGCAGGCCTCTCTCCCTGTAGCTCAGACGGGAGAACGCTGGGCTGCAGGCCTCTCTCCCTGTAGGTCAGACGGGAGAGCGCTGGGCTGCAGGCCTTACTCCCTGTAGCTCAGACGGGAGAGCGCTGGGCTGCAGGCCTTACTCCCTGTAGCTCAGACGGGAGAGCGCTGGGCTGCAGGCCTCTCTCCCTGTAGCTCAGACGGGAGAGCGCTGGGCTGCAGGCCTCTCTCAGTGTAGCTCAGACGGGAGAGCGCTGGGCTGCAGGCCTTACTCCCTGTAGCTCAGACGGGAGAGCGCTGGGCTGCAGGCCTTACTCCCTGTAGCTCAGACGGGAGAGCGCTGGGCTGCAGGCCTCTCTCAGTGTAGCTCAGACGGGAGAGCGCTGGGCTGCAGGCCTTACTCCCTGTAGCTCAGACGGGAGAGCGCTGGGCTGCAGGCCTCTCTCCCTGTAGCTCAGACGGGAGAACGCTGGGCTGCAGGCCTTACTCCCTGTAGCTCAGACGGGAGAGCGCTGGGCTGCAGGCCTCTCTCAGTGTAGCTCAGACGGGAGAGCGCTGGGCTGCAGGCCTCTCTCCCTGTAGCTCAGACGGGAGAGCGCTGGGCTGCAGGCCTCTCTCAGTGTAGCTCAGACGGGAGAGCGCTGGGCTGCAGGCCTTACTCCCTGTAGCTCAGACGGGAGAGCGCTGGGCTGCAGGCCTCTCTCAGTGTAGCTCAGACGGGAGAGCGCTGGGCTGCAGGCCTTACTCCCTGTAGCTCAGACGGGAGAGCGCTGGGCTGCAGGCCTCTCTCCCTGTAGCTCAGACGGGAGAACGCTGGGCTGCAGGCCTTACTCCCTGTAGCTCAGACGGGAGAGCGCTGGGCTGCAGGCCTCTCTCAGTGTAGCTCAGACGGGAGAGCGCTGGGCTGCAGGCCTTACTCCCTGTAGCTCAGACGGGAGAGCGCTGGGCTGCAGGCCTCTCTCCCTGTAGCTCAGACGGGAGAACGCTGGGCTGCAGGCCTTACTCCCTGTAGCTCAGACGGGAGAGCGCTGGGCTGCAGGCCTCTCTCCCTGTAGCTCAGACGGGAGAGCGCTGGGCTGCAGGCCTTACTCCCTGTAGCTCAGACGGGAGAGCGCTGGGCTGCAGGCCTCACTCCCTGTAGCTCAGAGGGGAGAGCGCTGGGCTGCAGGCCTCTCTCCCTGTAGCTCAGACGGGAGAGCGCTGGGCTGCAGGCCTCTCTCCCTGTAGCTCAGACGGGAGAGCGCTGGGCTGCAGGCCTCTCTCCCTGTAGCTCAGACGGGAGAGCGCTGGGCTGCAGGCCTCTCTCAGTGTAGCTCAGACGGGAGAGCGCTGGGCTGCAGGCCTCTCTCCCTGTAGCTCAGACGGGAGAGCGCTGGGCTGCAGGCCTCTCTCAGTGTAGCTCAGACGGGAGAGCGCTGGGCTGCAGGCCTCTCTCCCTGTAGCTCAGACGGGAGAGCGCTGGGCTGCAGGCCTCTCTCAGTGTAGCTCAGACGGGAGAGCGCTGGGCTGCAGGCCTCTCTCCCTGTAGCTCAGACGGGAGAGCGCTGGGCTGCAGGCCTCTCTCAGTGTAGCTCAGACGGGAGAGCGCTGGGCTGCAGGCCTCTCTCCCTGTAGCTCAGACGGGAGAGCGCTGGGCTGCAGGCCTCTCTCCCTGTAGCTCAGACGGGAGAGCGCTGGGCTGCAGGCCTCTCTCCCTGTAGCTCAGACGGGAGAGCGCTGGGCTGCAGGCCTCTCTCCCTGTAGCTCAGAGGGGAGAGCGCTGGGCTGCAGGCCTCACTCAGTGTGACAGGCAGGCTTGAGTCGTTTCGGCGCTCGCTATTTGCCTCTGATTGGGATAGCCTGCGGCCGGTGGCAGCAGTCGCGTTCAGGGTCAGGTGACGCCAGAGAGCGGGGCGGACTTTCTTTGTCCAGGTATGGTCAGGCACGTAAAACTTTCGCTTCTAAATTCTCTCTTCACGGCCTTTTCGGTGCTTGTGTCGGTCATTTCTTTAGGGGCTATTTGCAGCTTGTGGGGGTTGTTCTCTAGGATCTTCTTGGAGTTTGCCTCAATTGTCTTTTAAAGAGCCCCCTTAGAACTTGTCACGCTTATTTATACGCTATACTAGGTGCCTCCTCAAACATCTCCCAGTTGTTATTTTAACGGGTGACTGGAAACTAATTCCTATTGTCTATGTATTTTGTAATTGCTCAGTGTTTAGGTATATTTGCGAGGGTTCTTCCTTTGTTGTTATGAGGCCTCCTTAAATGTCGGGGGGGCGCAATGTTTGCCCGTCCCCCCGCTGCCCCCCCCCCCCCCCCACTGTGGTGCTGCCCCTGGTGATATGCTGCGAAATACCTTGCGTAGCAGTTACATTATTTTAATATTGTTCGGTAGTACGGTACGAAATGCATCTATTACGCTACCGACCGATTTCTTGAGCTAGCAAAAAAAAATCCGTAGCGTAACGTAGGCCATCACTGGGCCTATTAGTCGTCATCGATATTAGTAAGTCATTAATAAACCATTATCGCGAGCACCACCATTCATAAGTGGTTTTCAACGCGCCACGACCTCCGGTCAAAGGGCTTCGGCCAGCTGGCTCCATCGGCTGATGGAGTATAGTCCTTACACACCAGAATCAGTAGAGCATGGCGTGCCACGGAAACCATTACGCATACGTTACAGAAGTCAATTACTATTGATCATAATAGTCGATTAAGAGTTTATGCAATATGGATGTGGAGCACCGAGCACTTAACCTTGATGACATTATAATGCACTCGTTATCAAATATTTAGGTCACAACTTCTGTGCGAACGTATTGACTAGGACATAACAGCCACTTGCCTGAAACATTACC